>JAVJIF010032713.1:110000-114506 GCA_038442645.1 Agave tequilana
TCAAAGATAACTTGGCTACATTTCTTATTCAATAATAAGTTTCTGATTCAAATATTAAAGATATCAAATATTGGGTTAAAGTCTATTCTTATTCTGAAAATAGTTTATAGTTTTTGATTTGACACCTTTTAGTATTTTATTGATAACTTTCTACTCTGAACTTATATTGAGTTGAATTAAGTTGAATTATAAAAAAGACTTAAAGATTTATAAATTATTCCTAGTATATATTTCTAAATTCTAACGGTTTAGTCCTAAACATTGTGCTCAAAGTTGACTAACCGACTCCCAGATTGGCAGTAATGTCTAGCTCCTTTAAAAATTGTTTTAAAACATGTTTCTTTTAAAATGAGGAAAGTTGAATTTTAAGGTCAATTTTTTCTCTTTAGACCTGGTAAAACTATTCTAAAAGTATTTTCTAAAACCTA
Source organism: Agave tequilana (assembly GCA_038442645.1). Taxonomy (NCBI): domain Eukaryota; kingdom Viridiplantae; phylum Streptophyta; class Magnoliopsida; order Asparagales; family Asparagaceae; genus Agave; species Agave tequilana. Next base: position 110,429 of record JAVJIF010032713.1, read on the forward strand.
TATAAATGGTCATTGGGATTGAATATTTCACAACAACAAATTCTATTGAAAATCTAGTTTTTGTTTTAAAGAGAAAAAGTTTCAAGTTTGCTTTTGTGCTCTTATTTTCAAAGTTTTATCTTTATTTGTTTTTAAAGTGTTGAAAAAATTAAAGAAAAGAGTCTTTGGGAAATTGGTTTTGAGTTTTCTTTACAAATCTATTCAGTAGTTTTTCCAAGTGTTTTTCTTTGTTATTTTTCTTTCCAAACACTTTATTTTCTCACACTTGAGCTATCATCTCTAATCCTATCTATAGGATCTTGTTTTTATGAGGAATATTATTTGTGGTCCATTGTGATCACAAGTGTTATTTGTAGTCTATTGTGATCACCAAGATTGTAATCTTTTCTTTGCTTTGGCTTTGTACCTATCCCTCTTGTGTAGAGGTGGTTGTGTTTTGAGAGAGTAGTAGTGTACTCCAAGTTGTAAAGTTACAATTCCTCAGCGGAGGTCCCTTGGTGGAAGGTCCTGTATGAACATAGTGGAAATCCTTCTGTGTGAAGGCGGGGACGTAGAGCAGTGACTTGAACCTCGAAACATATCTTGTTGTTTGCGTTTGGTCCACTATCTCTCTACTTTATCTCTCTTATATCTTGCATTACTTTATATTGCACTTATTCATATGCTAGATATGGTTTGTGTGTGTCTGATCGGTCATATATATTGCATACATATTGTCACATTACCATGTTTATTATCTAAATAAATCATATTAATAAGTCCTATTTTTCTTTATAAAAATGGAGGCCCATTGCTAAAGGATAGGAAAGAGAAACGAGCCCAAAAGCCCATCAAATTCTGATTTAATTCAGAATAAATTCAAAATCAGGAAATCAGGGCAGATCTTGACAAATCAGAGAGGTTGAAAACTGGTTGAAATGAATCTTCCCAAATCAAGTGGTTTAAAGCCAACAATCAAAGATAATTTCGTCAAATCGAGGAGTTGAAACAGTGAATATAGCAACACAAAAGGGAGTCTACGCCCATGCCAACCACCTCTCCATCAGGATGTGGCCACTTGACCACATCTTGGCCGTGGATCCACGGCCAAAGCCGCGGATCCGCGGCTTGTTGGTGGAGATAAGGGGAGCCCCTTATCTCCTCACTCCTTTCCTCTGGGTTTTACCTATAAAAGGCAAAGTTTTGTACAGAAAAAGGGACCAGAACTTAGTTTAGTTTTTCTCTTTATTTTTAAGATTTAGGCTCTTTGTTAGATAGTATAGAGAAGTTATATCTCTGTTCTTCAATTTGTAGTTTAGTCCAAATACCAGTGAGAGAGAGGAACTGAGTGATTGTAATCTGAAGATTGAAGTGACATAAATAAAGAATCAAGCTTTCTCCTCTTCCACTCCAATTCATGGTATGTCTTGTGTTATTTTCATGTCTAGTTTTGTATTATTCATGAGTAACTAAACTTATTTTCTGGGATCACTATCGTCCCTCTCGTCGATCCCTCGTTTTTGAATGACTTTGATGTAAAAGACCCAATGGAATCATTTGCATGCCTAAACTAAGCCTTTTTTCTTTGAAAGTGCTCTTGAAGGCACATGAGGATGGGTTTGAATTTTTAAACTTCTTCTTTTAAAATATCACTTGAACTTGCTTTTATTTCATACTTAAATTAAAACTTGACGATTTAACATTCAGTTCAAGAGGATTTCTTAAGAAAAAGAATTAAACTTTTCCAAGCAATCTTATTTGCTTTGCTTAAGACTTTTGAAACTAAAGCTTAAGTTTTGGCCTATGATCAAGTTGAGGCACTAAGAATTTTAAGAGAAGAACACGTCGTTGAGTAGTAAGATAGTGAGCCCAGATTTGTTTCCTATATTAAAACAACCAAACAATTTTCAACACTTTTTAAAGATCACCTTTTTCAAAGCCTTCTCTAAGTTTCAATTTTCTTTTAATTACTTCCCTTCTCTCTATTCTCTTTTTCAACTTAAAAGAAAGACACCAACTTCATTCTTTGTTACTCAACAAAATCACCGAAAAGCTTCTATCGCATTCCTCCTCGTGGACATGACCCGTTAGCCCAAAGCTACATGGTAATTCTTATCACTTCCATTTCAATCAATCAAATTTTTGGGTGTCCATACTTGTATTGAATCAAGAGAACTTCATATAGCACCTCAACTCTTAATCTAGAGGAATCTTGAGGAGATAGTCCAGAGCCCTTCATTGAAAAATCGGCTACACTCTTTGGTTACACATAGTGTATTGCAATTGAGTTTTAAATTCTGCATCATTTGTCCTAGAGTAGCTAGTACACCTATTCACCCCCCCTCTAGGTATATTTTCAATTGGTATTAGAGCCTACGCTTCTGATATTCGGTTTAACCACCTGGGAGTGAGATCTTGGATTGCAAATCTAGATTTGCATTTGCACACATATTATTTATACACTCATGGATTTCCTTGCTCCTCTCATGTATGATGTTACCAATATTGATATGGGAAGTATAAGATGAGTACATTTTTAAATGCCTAGTATTGCATGTTTACCTCGCCATTACTAAGAAATCTTATCTTGGATATGACAAGTATATAGAGGCCAATGCACAAGCCTTAGTGGCACTTAGGCACACACTTAGCAAAGATTATCTTTCTATTTTTTTCTCATTGTGATTTCTTTTTTGCAGTGTGGAACACATTGACCTCTCCCGAGCTACAGATTACAAACTATGTGGAGAAGGAACCCTTGGTGGATGAGTCTGACAAAACTTGCTATATGGTCTAAGGGATTGACTCTCATGAGGTACATTCGGATACTCAACTAGAAGATAGTACTAATTTTTCTTGTGATGATAATATGGATGCACATGCATTAAACGAAGAACTATCTATAGTCCGTGAAAACTTGCTTTCAAAGTACAAACTTTTGAAAAACAAGAGATCTAAATTAAAATAGGAAAATAAAAATTTATTTTCAAAGCTAAACATGATTTTACAAGAGAGGGTTGATATTTCAAGTGAAAGAGACTCCCTGAAAACTCAACTTGACTTTGCTTTAAAAGAAAACAAAATTTTAAAGAATAAAAATGATTGTGATGATGTTTGAAGAATAATGAGATTTTGTCTTCAAAACTCAATATTATTTTAAAGGAGAATAATTCTTTGAAAAATAAAATTGCTTTGGCTTCAAAAGGATTGGAATTTATTTTAAAATATTTCTTTGAAAAATGATTTGACTTCTCATTCTTATCATGATCCATTGTTATGCCCTCTGTTGATAAAAATGCATGCTCCACTTCTTCTTCAACAATTGAGAATGATATTTGCATGTTGAAGAATAATGTAGATTTTTTGGGCTCCATTTTGAGCCAATGTGCCATGAACCACTGGTTGCACACATTTATTACATTATTCTTTATTACATTTTCACATTTATCATATAATAAATCTGATAAATACTTATTTTAAATGTCTATTTGCAGAAGATAATCATGGGGAGAAAGAGAATAAAATCAAATAAATATCAGTTAAATTAAGATTTAACTAGATCTATTTGGTTAGAGGAGGATGATCCCAAATCCAATTTGGTTAAATTCAGGTTTTGGTTAACCAAGTGGTTAAATCTAAAGATCAGCTGAGGATAACAATAAATACAGAGTTCAAATCTAAAGGGATAAATGGATAGAGAGAAGATCAACAGATAAGATGAAGCAAAGTTGACTCAAATTCTGACTGGATATATTTTAGTATTTGAATCATAACTTTCGCTACCGAAATTCAAATCTAATGATTCAAGATGATCTATAAAAAAAACCTTAAAGGTTACAACTCTTAAGTTGATCACTATTTATAATTCTATCATTTGATAAGTTATATTTAGCAATCAACACGCCTACAAGCTGCAGATCAGAACTAAATATCCACTCAAATCAAGTTTGAAGATAAGAGGAGGATTCAAATTCAGAAATATCCAGCTTCCCTTATCTTCATACTCCTCTAACCTCTGCATTTCTCCTATAAATACTTGCAATCTCAAAGGCAAAGGGGAACGACCATGCAAAGATAGATTCTTAGGCTAGTTTTTCAT
>JAVJIF010032714.1:0-156960 GCA_038442645.1 Agave tequilana
ATATATATATATATATATATATATATATATATATATATATATATCATGAAAGATGCTATTACAAAAGAATTGTCACTCAAAATCTATATAACATATACATGCTCATGAATATGAATCATGAGAAGTCAAAAGGGTGAATGAGAAATAGTCATGTGAATAATTCATTCATGAAAATAAAATAATTTTGCATAAAATGGAATCATTTTTCAAACTTTGTTACACATTACAAATGTAAAAATATGACAACACAATTCAAGAAAAATTCTTTTTCACAAACATGATATATCATATAACATGCAAGAATCACCAAAACTAGGATATACGTGTATAATCAAACATGAATTGAGTATACAAATTAAATAGAATATGTATAGTATAAAAAATAAGTGTATCTCAAGGATCATATATGTATATCACAAAGTTTTCAGAAAAATTACATGTTCATGACATAAAACAAGAATTTGCATTAAAACTGAGATATTATATCAACAAAACATGCTTATAAACAATCAATCAATGTTAAGCTAAATTAAGAATTGAAGTCGTATACCTCGTGAGGGGTTTAAACTTTTTCTCATGATTTCTCTTGATTAAGAGTTGAGGTGCTTAATTTTTTTCTTGATTTTATGCTTATAAACAATTCATATATATTCTAAACATATACAATATGCTTAAGAATAATTAATTTTAAGTATATATAAACTCAAATGTAAAGGATAGAGATAGCTATCGATACTGAAAAAATCTAACTCTATTTCTCCAAACTCCTTGATAGTGATACATTCATTTATTTGTCTATGAAACTCTGATTGCATCCACCATCAAGACACCAAACTCTCTCAAGTTTTGAGAGAGGACACACATACATCAAATAAAACTGGTGTGTCTTTTGGTACCATATTTTTTTGAGTCCGTGGAGATTAATACTCTTTCAAACCCAAACAATAGCATTAGAAATATTTATTGTATCATAGCAAATTGTGTCAAATGGCCTTTGCAGTCACAATGTGTACATATGTACACTCTAGCACAGGTGTGAGCATGGTGTGCATGTGATGTATGTCAATGAACATGTAAAACTTGTTTCTTGTGAAACATAGATTCTAATCTATTATAATTAAAAGCACAATTGCTCAAGATTGATCCTAAATCATCAATTTTCTTTTCTAATTTAGAAAAATCTTCAACATCAATCAAAACTTTGGTTTTCTTATTTTGAAAAGAGCTTAAATGAGACTCATAATCATTTTTCATTTTATCAAAATCATTTTTCATTTTATCAAATGAAATAGATAAATTTTCATTTTCTTTTGAGATGGAATCAAATTGAATTTTTCAAAGATTCTTTTTCTTTTGAAATTGTTTCTTTTTCTTTTAAAGTCAAATCAATATTGCTTTTCAAAGAAAATATCTCTTTTTTAAATTTACTTTTCATCAAATTATAATTTTTCAAATATTTCTTCTATGGTAAGATCATCATATGATAATTTACAACTATCTAAATGAGATTCTGAATTTACCTCAAGAGGGTTATCCTCTTGGACCATGAAGCACACGTGTGCAGAATCAACTTCTCTATCAGATTCACTTTCTAAATCCTATGTGGTGGCTTTTATTGCCTTCTTCTTATCTTTCCGATGTTGTTTGTAGAGCAAGAGCTCTATTCTCTTTAATTGATCAGAAAGATTATCATCATCTTTCTTCTTCTTGGATCCACTAGAAGAGGCCTTGAGTGAGATATCACATTTCTTTTGAGGCTCTCTTTTTGCTTTTGCTTTTATCTTCATCTCATGGATCTTCAAGTTTTCCACTAATGAGGTAAAATCCATCTTTCTTTATTATTTGCTCTTTCAAGGTGGTAGATTTGACTACCCAAGAATCGGAGAGTACTCTAATAATCTTTCGTACATTTAATCATTATCGATGGGTTAATAATAGTGATAAAATGAGTGAGCAATTCATCAATAGATTCACAATCAAACATTCTAAAACTATCATATTGTGAATTAAACAAATCTATTTTTGCTTTCTTCACTTGTGATTCTGCGTGGCGGAAAGTTTAAAGTATATTGCAAATTTTTTTTGAATCAATGAAAGATTACAACTCAAATTCCAATTACAAGATAGAGGAGATACTCAAGCTCAAATCTCCTCTTTCTTTAAGGTTGGACTTTTGCGTGGCGGTGGAAAGTGAATCTTATTTTTCGTTGACCGGGTGAATGTCAAGCTCCTTCAGAACTTTTCCTCTTAGATCATGGATGGAGTAGCACAGCTCCTGTCCAATAAAATCTCAAAGATATTTGGTAAAAACTTGAACTTGGCAAGTTTGTGTAGAAGAGTTGAACTTTTTTAAAGCCGATAATCCTCAGCTGAAAATTCTGACCCCTCTTCGATAGCAGCTCTAACTATTTATAAGGGCTCTAGGGGTAAAACTGTCACCTAAAAACCCTCCATGATGAGAGTTAACTCCTTTCATTACGTGGACAGTACTTTGTTAGCCCAAAGTCATTTCATCTTAGTTTTGATGATGACTAACTTATGAAGGTTAGTTTACTAATGATCTTGTGTTTATACAGTTTCAGTTATTGATCAAGATATTAGTAGGTATCTAGTTTCAACAAAAGAGTTTTGAAGGTAACACATGTATATTCAAGAGATCGCGCATCAAGATCGCATCTAGCACTTGGATAGAGTCAAGCTCTTTGGATCGTGTTTAAATTGAGTCAGCTTGGAGAAGGAGTTCTACAAGAAGACTTCGATTTGTTTAGTTTTAGTTTGTGTTTAGATCTTGTGTAAGATAGACTAGCGTTGATATGCTCAAGTTCACACACACATGCACAAGTTTAATACATTTGGTTTTTAGTTTAACCGGTTTTGAATTTCAAGTACACATATATCGGGTTTTCTCGGCCGACCGGGCGGCCGACCGTTCTGTTGATCTGCTCAACACCCTTTTAGATTTCTTATCATAATTTTTTATTTTTATATTTAGTTAACATGATTTAAATTGCATTTCAAAGATAACTTGGCTACATTTCTTATTCAATAATAAGTTTCTGATTCAAATATTAAAGATATCAAATATTGGGTTAAAGTCTATTCTTATTCTGAAAATAGTTTATAGTTTTTGATTTGACACCTTTTAGTATTTTATTGATAACTTTCTACTCTGAACTTATATTGAGTTGAATTAAGTTGAATTATAAAAAAGACTTAAAGATTTATAAATTATTCCTAGTATATATTTCTAAATTCTAACGGTTTAGTCCTAAACATTGTGCTCAAAGTTGACTAACCGACTCCCAGATTGGCAGTAATGTCTAGCTCCTTTAAAAATTGTTTTAAAACATGTTTCTTTTAAAATGAGGAAAGTTGAATTTTTAAGGTCAATTTTTTTCTCTTTAGACCTGGTAAAACTATTCTAAAAGTATTTTTCTAAAACCTATATAAATGGTCATTGGGATTGAATATTTCACAACAACAAATTCTATTGAAAATCTAGTTTTTGTTTTTAAAGAGAAAAAGTTTCAAGTTTGCTTTTGTGCTCTTATTTTCAAAGTTTTATCTTTTATTTGTTTTTAAAGTGTTGAAAAATTAAAGAAAAGAGTCTTTGGGAAATTGGTTTTGAGTTTTCTTTACAAATCTATTCAGTATTTTTTCCAAGTGTTTTTCTTTGTTATTTTTCTTTCCAAACACTTTATTTTCTCACACTTGAGCTATCATCTCTAATCCTATCTATAGGATCTTGTTTTTATGAGGAATATTATTTGTGGTCCATTGTGATCACCAAGTGTTATTTGTAGTCTATTGTGATCACCAAGATTGTAATCTTTTCTTTGCTTTGGCTTTGTACCTATCCCTCTTGTGTAGAGGTGGTTGTGTTTTGAGAGAGTAGTAGTGTACTCCAAGTTGTAAAGTTACAATTCCTCAGCGGAGGTCCCTTGGTGGAAGGTCCTGTATGAACATAGTGGAAATCCTTCTGTGTGAAGGCGGGGACGTAGAGCAGTGACTTGAACCTCGAAACATATCTTGTTGTTTGCGTTTGGTCCACTATCTCTCTACTTTATCTCTCTTATATCTTGCATTACTTTATATTGCACTTATTCATATGCTAGATATGGTTTGTGTGTGTCTGATCGGTCATATATATTGCATACATATTGTCACATTACCATGTTTATTATCTAAATAAATCATATTAATAAGTCCTATTTTCTTTATAAAATGGAGGCCCATTGCTAAAGGATAGGAAAGAGAAACGAGCCCAAAAGCCATCAAATTCTGATTTAATTCAGAATAAATTCAAAATCAGGAAATCAGGGCAGATCTTGACAAATCAGAGAGGTTGAAAACTGGTTGAAATGAATCTTCCCAAATCAAGTGGTTAAAGCCAACAATCAAAGATAATTTCGTCAAATCGAGGAGTTGAAACAGTGAATCTAGCAACACAAAAGGGAGTCTACGCCCATGCCAACCACCTCTCCATCAGGATGTGGCCACTTGACCACATCTTGGCCGTGGATCCACGGCCAAAGCCGCGGATCGCGGCTTGTTGGTGGAGATAAGGGGAGCCCCTTATCTCCTCACTCCTTTCCCTCTGGGGTTTTACCTATAAAAGGCAAAGTTTTGTACAGAAAAAGGGACCAGAACTTAGTTTTAGTTTTTCTCTTTATTTTTAAGATTTAGGCTCTTTGTTAGATAGTATAGAGAAGTTATATCTCTGTTCTTCAATTTGTAGTTTAGTCCAAATACCAGTGAGAGAGAGGAACTGAGTGATTGTAATCTGAAGATTGAAGTGACATAAATAAAGAATCAAGCTTTCTCCTCTTCCACTCCAATTCATGGGTATGTCTTGTGTTATTTTCATGTCTAGTTTTGTATTATTCATGAGTAACTAAACTTATTTTCTGGGATCACTATCGTCCCTCTCGTCGATCCCTCTTGTTTTTGAATGACTTTGATGTAAAAGACCCAATGGAATCATTTGCATGCCTAAACTAAGCCTTTTTTCTTTGAAAGTGCTCTTGAAGGCACATGAGGATGGGTTTGAATTTTTAAACTTCTTCTTTTAAAATATCACTTGAACTTGCTTTTATTTCATACTTAAATTAAAACTTGACGATTTAACATTCAGTTCAAGAGGATTTCTTAAGAAAAAGAATTAAACTTTTCCAAGCAATCTTATTTGCTTTGCTTAAGACTTTTGAAACTAAAGCTTAAGTTTTGGCCTATGATCAAGTTGAGGCACTAAGAATTTTAAGAGAAGAACACGTCGTTGAGTAGTAAGATAGTGAGCCCAGATTTGTTTCCTATATTAAAACAACCAAACAATTTTCAACACTTTTTAAAGATCACCTTTTTCAAAGCCTTCTCTAAGTTTCAATTTTTCTTTTAATTACTTCCCTTCTCTCTATTCTCTTTTTCAACTTAAAAGAAAGACACCAACTTCATTCTTTGTTACTCAACAAAATCACCGAAAGCTTCTATCGCATTCCTCCTCGTGGACATGACCCGTTAGCCCAAAGCTACATGGTAATTCTTATCACTTCCATTTCAATCAATCAAATTTTTGGGTGTCCATACTTGTATTGAATCAAGAGAACTTCATATAGCACCTCAACTCTTAATCTAGAGGAATCTTGAGGAGATAGTCCAGAGCCCTTCATTGAAAAATCGGCTACACTCTTTGGTTACACATAGTGTATTGCAATTGAGTTTTAAATTCTGCATCATTTGTCCTAGAGTAGCTAGTACACCTATTCACCCCCCCTCTAGGTATATTTTCAATTGGTATTAGAGCCTACGCTTCTGATATTCGGTTTAACCACCTGGGAGTGAGATCTTGGATTGCAAATCTAGATTTGCATTTGCACACATATTATTTATACACTCATGGATTTCCTTGCTCCTCTCATGTATGATGTTACCAATATTGATATGGGAAGTATAAGATGAGTACATATTTAAATGCCTAGTATTGCATGTTTACCTCGCCATTACTAAGAAATCTTATCTTGGATATGACAAGTATATAGAGGCCAATGCACAAGCCTTAGTGGCACTTAGGCACACACTTAGCAAAGATTATCTTTCTATTTTTTTCTCATTGTGATTTCTTTTTTGCAGTGTGGAACACATTGACCTCTCCCGAGCTACAGATTACAAACTATGTGGAGAAGGAACCCTTGGTGGATGAGTCTGACAAAACTTGCTATATGGTCTAAGGGATTGACTCTCATGAGGTACATTCGGATACTCAACTAGAAGATAGTACTAATTTTTCTTGTGATGATAATATGGATGCACATGCATTAAACGAAGAACTATCTATAGTCCGTGAAAACTTGCTTTCAAAGTACAAACTTTGAAAAACAAGAGATCTAAATTAAAATAGGAAAATAAAAATTTATTTTCAAAGCTAAACATGATTTTACAAGAGAGGGTTGATATTTCAAGTGAAAGAGACTCCCTGAAAACTCAACTTGACTTTGCTTTAAAAGAAAACAAAATTTTAAAGAATAAAAATGATTGTGATGATGTTTTGAAGAATAATGAGATTTTGTCTTCAAAACTCAATATTATTTTAAAGGAGAATAATTCTTTGAAAAATAAAATTGCTTTGGCTTCAAAAGGATTGGAATTTATTTTAAAATATTTCTTTGAAAAATGATTTGACTTCTCATTCTTATCATGATTCCATTGTTATGCCCTCTGTTGATAAAATGCATGCTCCACTTCTTCTTCAACAATTGAGAATGATATTTGCATGTTGAAGAATAATGTAGATTTTTTGGGCTCCATTTTGAGCCAATGTGCCATGAACCACTGGTTGCACACATTTATTACATTATTCTTTATTACATTTTCACATTTATCATATAATAAATCTGATAAATACTTATTTTAAATGTCTATTTGCAGAAGATAATCATGGGGAGAAAGAGAATAAAATCAAATAAATATCAGTTAAATTAAGATTTAACTAGATCTATTTGGTTAGAGGAGGATGATCCCAAATCCAATTTGGTTAAATTCAGGTTTTGGTTAACCAAGTGGTTAAATCTAAAGATCAGCTGAGGATAACAATAAATACAGAGTTCAAATCTAAAGGGATAAATGGATAGAGAGAAGATCAACAGATAAGATGAAGCAAAGTTGACTCAAATTCTGACTGGATATATTTTAGTATTTGAATCATAACTTTCGCTACCGAAATTCAAATCTAATGATTCAAGATGATCTATAAAAAAAACCTTAAAGGGTTACAACTCTTAAGTTGATCACTATTTATAATTCTATCATTTGATAAGTTATATTTAGCAATCAACACGCCTACAAGCTGCAGATCAGAACTAAATATCCACATCAAATCAAGTTTGAAGATAAGAGGAGGATTCAAATTCAGAAATATCCAGCTTCCCTTATCTTCATACTCCTCTAACCTCTGCATTTCTCCTATAAATACTTGCAATCTCAAAGGCAAAGGGGAACGACCATGCAAAGATAGATTCTTAGGCTAGTTTTTCATTCTTTTTAGTGTAGTTTTTATTTTCATTTTATGTAATTTTTATTTCTTTATAAGCATAGGTTAGACTAAGATTCATATAAATAAGAGAGAGACTTATGTTGGAGTGACACCGATGTAACCTCCTCCTTTCTTTCATAGTTTCTTCAAGTAATCAAAGGTAACATCTTCATGCTTTTCTCATTTATATGTTCTTCTTATATTTCTACTTTTCCTCTTTTGGTTTTGATGAATGTCCAAGTGAACCTTGAAGCAATAATATAGCTATGTTTGTGTGAGTACCACCGATATTTTATGATGATGTTCTCCTCCTCAAGATTCCGTATCATTTCCTTCTTATTCGTCTTAATGATGTAATGCGAATGGGGACGAGCTCGATTTACGGGTTATGCGTTGATCGCCCCCGAAGTAAGGTAAAACATGCAAGGGTTCTAGATAAGTCATCAACTAGAGGAGGTAAGTATTTCTTTTAACTTTTTTTTCTTTTCTTTTAACTTTTAGTTTAGATCACCAACACCACAATCTTCCAACTATTTTTTTTACTCTTTTCAATTTTTTATATATCATTTTCTATTTTCTCTACCTTCTCAATCTACCACTTTCTTACTAATTTATTTTAACCTATTTTTCTTTTTCTTTTAAAGAACTAAAAGAAGATCTTTAACCATTGAATGTAACTTAAAGGAAAACTTGCTAAAAAAGCTTTCATCGCTAGTCCCTCCTTGTGGATCACGACCCGTATAGCCACTTGCTATAGCGGTAGTATTGAGTACTTGCACTCTTTATTCTAAGTTCTGAAATTTTGTATTTTATGTGCAGGTTCTAACTCAATCAAATTTTGGCGTTGTTGCTGGGGAGGGATGGAAATTTATTCTCTTTTTAGATTTACATTTTTGGTTAACTTTCTTCTTTGTTCTTGGTGTACAGATTTAACAATAAGAAATTTTTGCTGCAGTGGACATATAAGTGGCCCAGGACTCTGCTCAAGAAAGCAGAGCCCAGAAGCCCTCAGATTTGCTACATTATAGTGGCAATATAAGTAAACTACTAACCTGTATTTTTGCAGGTTGGCTGAATTGCAAAGTTAAAATTCTGTAGCAATTTATTTTGTTGTTTATCTCACTGTACTTACTTTCTAACCTTAATAGTAAAATGATGTTTGTTAAATGCTAAAATCGGTTTAGACTTACATTTAGGCATGTGTCTAATTCGTTTACAATTTATATTACTATTGAAGAGTGCTGGAGCAAAAGGTACGTATACATAGTATATAGTTTAGGAAACATTCTTTGGTGATATTTGCTTGTGAATGTTACTTTTCTATATCTTGCACACTTTGCACAATCAATCTTAAGGGCTTGTCCTATAAACAAGATAAGGTGAGAAAGTCATTACCCTCCCTTAACCCACAAACAATCTTCTCACTCACTAACCCAAGCCTAACTAAAACTGTGTAGACGTTGGCCCTAGGGACATCTCGGACTCAAATAGGAGACTGACCTAAAAGGAAAGTTGATTTAAATTTGACTCTTGACAAATCGGTGTCTAAGGTTGGGGATTGAGGGGCGAAACCCCGAAGGCTGGTGGTTTGGCATAATTAGGCCCGTTCCTTTAAGCACGGATACCTCCCACCAATCTTACCCCTACCTGGCCGATTAACTTGTGATCAGATTCGACAATATAACCCCGGTGGATAGTCTTATCAGTTAGGAGTCGTCTAGGTCTAAGGTCTACCCTAACTTAGGCTAGATTTTTTTCTTTTCTTTTTATTTGTTTGCTTATTGGTTTGTTTTTCTTTGTTTGTGTTTGACATTTCTTGTGTGATATGGCATATAACTGTTGGCCCAGAGGCCCTTAACTCTAGTTTTGATGATGATTAACTCGTGTAGCTATTGTTTACTAATAATCTTGTGATATTTAGTTTCAGATATTGGATCAAGATGTTAGTAGGTGTTTGGCTTCAATAAAGGAGTTTTGGAGCTTAAACATGGTGATTCAAGAGCTCGCGCGTCAAGACGCATCTAGCACTCGGTTGGAGTCAAGCTCGTTGGATCGTGTTTGGATCGAGTCAACTTGGAGAAGGAGTTCTATAAAAAGACCTCAGTTTGTTTAGTTTAAAATTGTGTTTAGATCGTTGTAAAGATTAGATAGTGTTGATATGCTCAAGTTCACAATACACACACAGTTTTAAGTTTCATGTTTTTTTTCGGTTTAACCGATTTTAGATTTCATGTCAAAAACATAGATATGCTATTTTTCATGTATATTAGATTCTATCCATATACAATATGCTTCAAAGTTGTTTCAATATTATGTTTTTGTATTTACATGAGTTTTGAAGAAAACGGTTTTCCATTTCAAAAATTCAAGTTTTGAAAAATACAGATTTTGGCTTAAGGCAAAATTTCAATATCACAAAAATGGTTCAAATAGTTTGTAATATGTGTTGAATTTTACTCACACATATTTGTATTTTAAAGATCTTATAAGAACATATTTTTATGAATTTATGTGATTTTATGGGATTTAATCAAAGGTAAAAAGACAAGTTTTTAATCCCTAAAATGTTTAGACCTGGCTGTCTGCCGGTTGACCGCACGGTCGACCGCTGCAGAAGTCGGTCGACCAGTCCGGTCGACCGACGTGCACAGACGTGCACGCAGCCTAGGCTGGTGGGCCGGTCGAGCGGGCGGTCGACCGTCCAGAGAGCTCTACTCTCTGGAAATGGCCCCGGTCGAGGCAGAGAGCTGCTGCTCTCTGTATCCAGTCCCGGTCGACCGGGCGGTCGACCGGTGGCACAATGGTCATAAAAATGACCGATGGGCCGGTCGACTGGGCAGTCGACCGGAAGAGCAAAAATGCCCTTTCCTACTGCCAACGGGCAGATTTGTTTTTGGGTTATAAATACCCCATTCCTTGGCTGATTTCACCAAGATTTCAAGAGAGAAAATTTTCACATCTTTTAAGTGTTTTTCAGCAAAAGTTTTTGGGTTCAAAAGATTTATTTTTATTTGTTTTAAAGTGTTGGAAAATTCAAAGAAAAGAGAGTCTTTTGGAATTGGTTTTTGATCTAAATTTCAATATCTATTTGGAGATTTTCTCATGTGTTTTTCTTTGTTTCAAACACTTTATTTTCTCACACTTGAGCTATTTATCTATCCTATCTATTAGGATCTTGTTTTTGTGAGAAAAATTGGTTTGTGGTTGTTGATACCACCAAGTGTTGTAAACCTCTTTTTATTTGAGATTGTGAGTATCCCTCTTGTGTAGAGGTGATAGTGAAAGTTGTGTTGGTATCCCTCTTAGTGAAGAGGCGATTGTTGGAGTTGTGGCTTTGAGTCTTATCCTTCTTGTGTGAGGTTGATCATTGTTTGGCTAAGTGCCCATCCCTTTAAGTGTAGAGGTGATTTGTGTTGTGACTTGCCTCTAGTGAGAGGTTGTATTTGTTGGAGAAAGGAGTTGTGTACTCCTAGTTGTATTTGCCCAAATCCTCAGTGAAAGTTCCCTGTGTGGGAAGTCCAGTGTGGACGCTATAGTGGAAATCCTTCTCTGTGAAGGCGGGGACGTAGAGCTGGGTGCTCGAACCTCGAAACATATCTTGTTGTTTGCGATTGATCCACTATCTTTAAACTCTCTCTCTTATTTACCTTGCATTGCATCATATTGTTCATATCTTATATGTTTGGTATTGTTTGTGTGTGCCTCACTTGTGTTGAACCAAGAGAGCTTCATATAGCACCTCAACTCTTATTTAGAGGAATTTAGAGGAGATAGTCCAGAGCCCTTCATCGAGAATTCGGTTACACTCTTTATTTACACTAAGTGTGTTGCAATTAGTTTTTAATTCTGCATTATTTGTCATTAGATTAGCCATACACCTATTCACCCCTCCTCTAGGTGTACTTTCAATAACAACAATTTTTTCAATTTTAATGGTAATCCATGTTACACCCCGACCTCTTTTTCAGATATTACCAACCTGGCAGATCAAAACTTTAAGCAACCTAGTGTGCTGGATTGGTCTTATTCGAATCATTACATGCCCCAGTCCCAATATTATGAACATGACTAGAATAATCATCACTACTCTTCACAGAGTCAATGGCAATACACTCCCCCGAGTCATATTGTCAACTACCCTACCAACATCCAGCTTCATATACTCCTTCTCTCGAACAACCATTAGAAGAATCAATTGACTGGGAAAAGAGGATGGAAGCCTTAGATGATCTTGAGCGACGAATTCAAATTTTAGAAGACTCAAAATCCCGTCAAAATTTTCAAGTCACAGATCCTTACTCTATTTTTCAAGGAGAACATGCCAACTTAGAAAAGAGTATAAAAACCATGATTCAATGCCAAAATGATCCACTCGATATGATAGAAGTAAGAATTAGTAGATTGGAGAACATGCGTAGGAATAAGGAAACTCTCCCTATTCAATCTTTGACTATTCCCAACACTTCTAGCCATATTGATGAAAACTAAGAATCATGATATCTTGAAGACTTTGCCCAAGATTCAGTTTCACCACAAAGCCTTAAACTTGACCAATATAACCCATTGACGAATTGGCAAGTTTTCATTTTAATGAGATTGAACTTGATAATGAATGTGAACACAATCCCCAACTTTGTAATTCAGTTTCCATCTTCGAATCTATGTTGACTCCGCTATTCTTACCCAATTTGGACCAATTTTTCAAGCCAACATTTATTCCTGTACTATAGATTTAGAAATTGAATCACCAATTTAGATAGTCAAGTTCTATTGATGGAAAAAGAATGTGAATATCAATTCTTAGACTTGGACTCGACGCTTGAACCAAAACTAACTCTTGAACCCAAAGTTGATTTTTCCGAGTTAGTATTGGTTCCTGAACCTATCATTCTTGAGTCCAAGTCAACCATTCCACCAAATCACATTCTTTTGTTGAACATAGGTATAGACCATGATGACTCCGTGATGATTTTCTAGGACTGCTCATGTAAAGGGAGTAAGTTTCACGATAGGATCTTTTATGATCCTATTCATATTGGGGAATCAAAATATGTATATAGAAAAGAGGTTAATAAAGGTAGACTCTGTGAACCACCATATCATCTTGATTGGATAGCAAAGCTGGACTCAATCAGACCACTACCGGAACACCTTAAGGTAATATTTTCCTTCCCCTTCTTCTTTTTCATGCATCTATGCATTAATTCATACATTGAGGATAATGCATGAGATAGGTGTGGGGGAGGGTTCTAACATAACTTAGGCTTTCTTTTTATTATTCAAAAAAAATTATTAACATTTTCTTTACTTTTAAAAACTTTTTGAAAATAGAAACAATATTTTGACATATTTTTTTTGTAAGAAATTAAGATTATTTGTTTAATTTCTAAGATTAGGAAGAAAATTTGTGAAAGTAATTTCGTCTTGATCTTTACCTTGAAGAAATATGCACACACACTTTAGGGTTCAAAAATAAAGATTATTATACCTTATAAAAAAGAAAAAAATATATATGTATATCTATGAAAAATAAACAAATCTAATTATTGATTAGCTAGGTGCTTTGGCTTAAGAAAGCCTTAGTATTAATGCAAAAGATAATTAGATAAGTTTGAAATATATATATATATATATATATATATATATATATATATATATATATATATATATATATATATATATATATATATATATATCCTCTGATTAAGCTAGGTATTTATGCCTAAAAGGGATAGATTTTATAAATAAAAACCCTTGGTTTCGTGGCCTTGTCTGCTCGAGTGTTTAAGTCCTTAGGGGTGTTTTCTCACCTGGTGCCCTAAGACTGTCCAGTTTGGGTGTCACCGACTAAAGGCTCGTTACATGGGCAGATTAGAAAACCTAATGGAATTAAGGAATAAATACCACCAAAATAAATATAAATAAGGCGTAGGAATTAGAGTTAAAGAACCCTTAGTCAAAATTTCACGATCACGAAGGTGCATATGACGTAGGGTAAAGACAGTTTGACTCCTTACCTTGATTGATAACAAGTTTTTGAATAAAGACTAAGTTTAGGAATGAAAAGTTTAATTTTCCTATAACTTATAGATTACTTAATTCTTACAATAATATTTCAAATATTTTTTTCAAAATGTATTTTCAAAATACTAATACTTTGTTTCACTTTCTTCAAAGATTTTGTGGGTGTAATCCACTGAAAACTCTCACGAGACAAACTCGTCCTCTAGGAAAAACCTAGAGGTTTAACGGCTTGTTGCACATGCTCAGTGCAATCGCATAACCTGCGAAAGTGGTCTAATAATTTTTAATTTAGTTTTGTTGTTTTACTCGAGGACGAGCAAAAGATAGGTGTGGGGGTGTGATTGCACACATTTATTGCATTATTCTTTATTACATTTTCACATTTATCATATAATAAATCTGCTAAATTCCTTATCTTAAATGTCTATTTTGCAGAAGATAATCATAGGGAGAAAGAGAATAAAATTAAATAAATATCAGTTAAATTTAGATTTAACTAGATCTATTTGGTTAGAGGAGGATGATCCCAAATTCAATTGGTTAAATTCAGTTTTTAGTGAACCAAGTGGTTAAATCTAAAGATCAACTGAGGATAACAACAAATACAGAGTCCAAATCTAAAGGGATAAATGGATAGAGAGAAGATCAACGGATGAGATGAAGAAAATTTGACTCAAATTCTGACTGGATATATTTTAGTATTTGAATCATAACTTTCGTTACTGATATTCAAATCTAATGATTCAATGATCTATAAAAAAAACTTAAAGGGTTACAACTCTTAAGTTGATCATTATTTGTAATTCTATCATTTGATAAGTTATATTCAGCAATCAACACGCCAACAAGCTGCAGATCAGAACTGAATATCCACATCAAATCAAGTTTGGATATAAGAGGAGGATTCAAATTTAGAAATATCCAGCTTCCCTTATCTTCATACTCCTCTAACCTTTGCATTTCTCTTATAAATACCTGCAATCTCAAAGGCAAATGGGAACGACCATGAAAAGATAGATTCTTAGGCCAGTTTTTTATTCTTTTTAGTGTAGGTTTTTATTTTCAATTTATGTAATTTTTATTTCTTTGTAAGCATATGTTAGACTGAGATTCATGTAAGTAAGAAAGAGAGACTTATGTTGGAGCGACACTGATGTAACCTCCTCCTTTCTTTCATAGTTTCTACAAGTAATCAAAGGTAATATCTTCATGCTTTTCTTGTTTATATGTTCTTCTTCTATTTCTACTTTTCCTCTTTTGGTTTTGATGAATGTCCAAGTGAACCTCAAAGCATCAATATAGCTATGTTTGTGTGAGTGCCACCGATATTTCATGATGATGTTCTCCTCCTTAAGGTTCCGTATCATTTCCTTCTTATTCGTCTTAATGATGTATTGCGAATGGGGACTGAGCTCGATCTTATGGGTTATGCGTTGATTGCCTCCGAAGTAAGGTAAAACATGCAAGGGTTTTAGGTAAGTCATCAACTAGAGGAGGTAAGTATTTCTTTTAGCTTTTCTTCTTTTTTTTTAACTTTTAGTTTAGATCACCAACACCACAATCTTCCAACTATTTTTTTCACTCTTTTCAATTTCTTTGTATATATCATTTTCTATTTTCTCTACCTTCTCAATTTACCACTTTCTTCCTAATATACTTTAACCTATTTTTTCTTTTCTTTTAAAGAACTAAAAGAAGATCTTTAATCATTGAATGTAACTTAAAGGAAAACTTGCTAAGAAAGCTCCATCGCTAGTCCCTCCTTGTGGATCACGACTCGCATAGCCACTTACTATAGCGGTAGTATTGAGTACTTACACTCTTTATTCTAAGTTCTGAAATTTTGTATTTTGTGTGCAGGTTCTAACTCAATTAACCACATACGATTGGAATCTATGTTTTTAAAGAAACATACTCCACATATTTATGCACACAAACCGTGGCATACACATGCTTATCATACTCACACACATGGTTCTATATATGCTCATGTGTACACTTGTACAGATTGTGGATGTAAGGGCCACCTTGCAAAGTTTTATTGTGATAGAATGTATAATTCAAATTTTGCAAACAAGTTTATTTGGGTTAGGAAAGGTGCTAACCCCCCATGGACCCAAAAAGGTATGAGTATCAAAATTCACCCCTATAGTATTTCATGTAGGTGTGGGCTCTCACTTAAATTTTGGTGCCTTGATGGTGGATGCGTTTGAGCTTGGTGGACACTACATTGATGCATCACGTTCAACGATGTTTGGTGGGAGGACTACCATGATTTGGAGACCTAGAGATTAGCCCTATTGATTTTGGTAACTATCTCTAACTCCTATTTTGAATACATGCTCTCATTGATTGATTTTTAGCATTTTTTGGTTTTTTATGTTCATTATGTTAAATGCAATGTTAATTATACTTGAGATATACATAAATATATTTGAGATACACCCATGTTATATGGACTATTATTTTTTTGTTCTCATTATAGTTTAGCTATTGTGTATATCCTAACTCTAAAACACGTGCATTTACCCTAATGATCATATTTGTTTATGATTTTACACTTCATATTTTTTGATTACTTGTTTAGATGGAGTTTTCTTTAAAACTTGTGTTTATACTTGTACAAATAGTGAGCTGCACTTGATTATTATATGCTTGTGCTTCATTACTCATTTGTACTTATTACATGTATGTGTATAGTCTAGTTTTGATGATTCTTGTATCTTAACATGTATTCCCCATTTTTGTCCATGTTTTCATAGAAAAATGTGTTTATCTTCATGTATATGTCAATTTTGTCCAAAACTTTAGATACACATGTCTATCCTAGAGTCACTTGCTTTTTATGCAATATTCTATTATGGACTCATTTATATTTGGGATATGTATGTATACTCTAGTTTAGACAAAAACATGCATATGCCTTGAAGTTTGTTTTGTTTTGATGTAAATTGAATTTTTATAATGTTCATGTTTATAAAGAAAATTCATATCTTCAATGCTCTATCTTCATGATTATGCTTATTACATAATTTTACACTCTACATCATCTTGTTTACTCATGATATTGGATTCATGATAAACTCTTCTGCTTTATAGACTTTGAGTGTCAATTATTGTGTGATATTCATATTCTCATGGATATATTCATGTTTTATTTCTTACTTGAAGGATTTCGTACTAGTTTTTAAAATTATCTTTAAAACTAATTTTTATTCTTCAATTGGTAGAGTTTTCAAACTATACTAAAATATTTTCAAATCAAAGATCATAAGGGCGGTTGGATGGGCGGCAATGCCTTGTACACCTTTAATGAATATCTTTTAAACTTGTGCATGAATAGTGTGGCAGGTATGAGTTATATACATGATATTCATAGAATTTTATTTTTGTATACTCATATTTGTTTCTTATATATGAATGCTTCAAATTTCAATTGGTATTTCTATTTTCATACATACATATTTATGATGTGATTGTGCTTGTTTTACAATATCTTCACATTTTTAAAGCACAAGTTATGATTATGTTAAGCTTGATTTTATTCCAAATGTTAATTGGTATCTTTACAAGCTTATGTATTGATTTCAATTAGTATTTATTTAGTATCAAAATATACTTCATGTTTCACCTTCAATTGGTATTATAATCTACTATTGGTATCTTAAAATTTTGTTTATCTCCAAGTGGTACCAACTTTTATTTTGTCAAGTACAGTTTGATTTCATTGGTATCATAATTCATTTTGTTGACTTTAAGAAATTTCAAAAAAAAAAATATTTTAAAAAGTGGTTTCAAAATTTGTTGATATGTTTTGCCTATATGCAATGGGAGCTTAACGTCTCCTCTATATATAGATTCATGTTGAAGTGTATTACACATATAGTAGAGCTTGACCTCTCTTCCTTATGTGGTACACGTGTGTAGGGAATCTTAACATCTCCGCTTATACATTGTATATTATGCTTCATGTGGGTTGGGGTCTAGTCATCCCTTGTTCATGTAATGCATGCATGCAGGGGAGATAACTTAACGTCTCTCCTCTTCATGAATGTTTGTCGCATATACATCTTTATTATTTGGTTGTCTTCACCCCTTTGTTTATGAATTGACAAAAAAGGGAGAAAATTTTAGAGAGTTTATATATGCATGTTTATATCATTGTTTATGGATATATGTTTGTATTTGGTCTATGCATTTCATTTAAAATCTATTTGCTTATTGCTATGCATGAGTTAAGGGGGAGCTTCATGAAGCTTACATTTAATCCATGCATATATAACCTCATAAGTTTTGTCATCATCAAAAAGGGAGAGATTGTTAGCCCAGAGGCCTTTCACCTAAGTTTTGATGATGGTTAACTTATGAAAGTTAGTTTACTAATGATCTTGTGTTTATATAGTTTCAATTATTGATCAAGATATTAGTAGATATCAGCTTCAACAAAGAAGTTTTGGAGTTAACACATGTAGATTCAAGAGCTCGGCATCAAGATCGCATCTAGCACTCGGATAGAGTCAAGCTCTTTAGTTCATGTTTGGATTGAGTCGGCTTGGAGGAGTTCTATAAGAAGACTTTAGTTTGTTCAGTTTTAATTTGTATTTAGATCTTGTGTAAATTAGACTAGTGTTGATATGCTCAAGTTCACACACACACACAAAAGTTCAGTATGTTTGATTTTTGGCTTAACCGGTTTTGAATTTCAAGTTCACGTATATCGGGTTTTCTCAATCGACCGGTCGGCCGACCGTTTTGCTGATCTGCTCAACACCTTTTTATATTTTTTATCATAACTTTTTATTTTTATATTCAATTAACATGATTTAAATTGTATTTCAAAGATAATCTTTAGGACTACATTTTTATTCAATAATCATTTTCTGATTCAAATATTAAAGATGTCAAATATTAGGTTGAAGTCTGTTCTTGTTCTGAAAATAGTTTACAATTTTTGATTTGACACCTTTTAGTATTTTATTGATAACTTTCTACTCCGAACTTATATTAAGTTTATTTAAGTTGCATTAGAAATAAAACTTAAATAGTTACAAATTATTCCTATATACATATCTCTAAATTCTGACGGTTTAGTCCTCAAAGCTATGCTCAAAGTTGACCAACAGACTGCCAGATTGGCAATAACGGCTAGTTTCTTTAAAAACTGTTTTAAAACATGTTTCTTTTAAAACGAGGAAAGTTAAATTTTTAAGGTCAATTTCTTCCTCTTTAGACCTGGTAAAACTATTCTAAAAGTGTTTTTCTAAAACCTATATAAAGGGCCATTGGGATTGAATATTTCACAACAACAAATTCTATTGAAAATCTAGTTTTTATTTTCAAAGAGAAAAAGTTTCAAGTTTGCTTTTGTGCTCTTATTTTCAAAGTTTTATCTTTTATTTGTTTTTAAAGTGTTAGAAAATCAAAGAAAAGAGAGTCTTTGGAAATTAGTTTTGAGTTTCTTTACAAATCTATTCAGTATTTTTTTCAAGTGTTTTTCTTTATTATTTTTCTTTCCAAACACTTTGTTTTCTCACACTTGAGCTATCATCTCTAATCCTATCTATAGGATCTTATTTTTGTGAGGAATATTGTTTGTGATCCATTGTAATCACCAAGTGTTGTTTGTGGTCTATTATGATCACCAAGATTGTAATCTTTTCTTTACTTTGGCTTTGTGTCTATCCCTCTTGTGTAGAGGTGGTTGTGTTTTGAGAGAGGAGTAGTGTACTCCAAGTTGTAAAGTTGCAATTCCTCAGTGGAGGTCCCTTGATGGAAAGTCCTGTGTGCACATAATGGAATTCTTCTGTGTGAAAGCGGGGACGTAGAGCAGTAGCTCGAACCTCGAAACATATCTTGTTGTTTGCGTTTGATCCACTATCTCTCTACTTTATCTCTCTCGTATCTTACATTACTTTATATTACACTTATTCTCATGCTAGATATAGTTTGTGTGTGTCCATACTTGTGTTGAACCAAGAGAGCTTCATATAGCACCTCAACTCTTAATCTAGAGAAATGTTGAGGAGATAGTTCAGAACCCTTCACCGAAAATTTGGCTACACACTTTGATTACACATAGTGTGTTGCAATAGAGTTTTAAATTCTGCATCATTTGTCCTAGAGTAGCTAGTACACCTATTCACCCCTCCTCTTGGTGTATTTTCATACTTGACCAAGTAATGGGGCACACAGGGCTCATTTGCAGTTGAAACGCGGGCTTGAGCTCTGTGTTTAGCCATTGATGTGATGCTGGACGTGGGTCTCAAGCTTTGCGTTTGGGCGCTGCTGTAGTGTTGAAACGCAGGCATCGAGCCCTACATTTTAGTACTATAATGATGTTGAGACGCGGGCCTCGAGCTCTGCATCTTGGCACTGCAGTGATGTTTAAGACGCCGGCTTCGATGAGACGCGGGCTTCAAACTCTGCGTCTTGATATTACATCAACGGCTTTGATCATCGTTGCATCTGAAGTATGGGCTCTGTTATCTGATGACTTATCTTTAGTGATTTTTAGACAGTCTATATAACCCCCTCTAAAGTTTTGAAACTCCGCGGTTGACTGAGACGGGTTTCGAAACACTTTGAACTTTTCTTTTGGCAGCAAGCTCTCAAAACTGGACTATCAATCTTCTGAGATACCTTAAACTTGATCTTGTCTAGATTTCAGGCCTCGTGAGTGTACTGTTAAAACTCTTTGAATCCACCAGATATGATTATCATGAGTGTCTAGATACGCAGTCTAGACCTCATCAATACTTTGAGCTAGTTGTCGGTATACTGTTAAACTGGAGAAAATCGCTAACTACTCTTGTCAGTGTACTGTTTAACTGATTGCAAAAGTAGAGGCTGAACACAGGTCTTGTAGACGTAATGGTCATGTTGCCTTGGAGATGCCAACCTCGTCTGAAGTAGAAATGCTACTCTCATTCATTAGAGAGACGCGGACATCGAAGTGGAGACGCGGCTCTCACTTTGTTAAAGTGACACAGATTTTGAAGTGGAGATGCTGACTTCACTTTGCTGAAAAGATGCAGCTTTGAAGTGGAGACGCTGTTGACTGAGTTTTCCTGCACACAAAATATGAATATTAGATCTGAGAATTAAAGGTGTGCGAGGTGCTCAATACTAATCCGCGGTAGCAAGGCTATGCGGGTCGTGATCCTCAGGGAGGGACTAGCGATGGAAGCGTTTGTAAGTTTTACCCTAAAAATTATTTATTTTTAAGCTAAGTTAAGAAGAAGGCGGTATTTTACAATGAGTCGGCAAATAAAGAATTGGGAGAAGAGTTGTGATTCAATCTACAAAAAGAAAAGAAAATAAAAGAAAATAAAATAAAAGAAATACTAACCTTGGTTGAGGAACAATATGAAATCTTAACACTTTCTACCTTGCTTTGGAGGCATGAACGCATAAAGCATAGGATTGATCTCAGTCCCCTGTTCGCATTAGATCATCAAACCTTGGCAAGTATGCATTGATACGTACCTTGAGGAGGAGAACATCTCCATGAAATATCGTTGGCTCTCGCTAAGACTCGTTATACTCGTGCTTCAGAAATCACTTGCATGCTCATATACAATCAACATAGATCAAAGAGAAAAAAGAAAAGAAAACAAAAAGAAAAGTAAAACATAAGAACAATGAACAAAATAAAAGATCACCTTTATTAATCAGTACAATGGCAGAGAAGAGGAAGGTACATCAGTGTCACGCTCAACATAAGCCTCTCTCTCTCTTGAAAATAAAAAGAAAAACCTAATTACAAAGAAGAAAACCTAGAAGAAACCCTAATTTTGGCCCTGTACTGCGCTGGACGACGTTCTGTGTTGCACTGCAGGGGGTATTTATAGGCGCAGAAGGAGTTAGAGTCCGAACACAAGTCGTACACAAAAGCCGTTGCCCTGGCTTATCTGAATTGCCGTGGAAATGCGGCATTTGACGTGGAATTGCGACATTTTGGTGGCAGATTGCCACGCGCTTTGGCGCGTGGCTTCTCCTGGTCCGTCCATCTAGGCGTTTGCTTCTGGAAGCTGCATCCTGGCTCTTTATCATGGGATTTGGATATAACTTGAGAATCAAGTTATCTAGATTTCAAATCTCCCAATATCTTTATCCACGAATTTTCTTATCTTTGCACTCTTATCTTTGGCTTTTATCCTCATCCTGCAAGTGTTTAGGGTTGGATAGAAGTCTATCCTTCCCTCTTCTTTGATAATTGCAACTTTAGCCCTTGTGTATTTGCACTTTGACAATTGATATTTGCACTTTTGCACTTGGGCTTCAAATGTGGGCTTTTGGGCTCTTTTTAAGCTTTAATTCTTTCTTTTTATTATTTCGAGGACTGCACACAATAAATCACAAAATATTAATAAATGTGCAGAATTAAATGAATAAATATGAAAATGTGATGGTAAATGTTATGATAAAAATGCACTTTTCACTACCAATCACACCCCCACACTTATCTTTTTGCTCGTCCTCGAGTAAAAACAAAGAAAAAGAAAAATTAATCTAACCTAACTCACTTTCGTAGGAATCACGGTTGCACTTAGCATGTGCAACAAGTCGTTAAACCTCTAGGTTACCCTAGAGGACGAGTGTTGTCTCGTGAGGGTTTTCAGCGGATTACACCCACAAAATCCATAAAAAGAAAAATATTTGAATTATATTTGAAGAGACTAAGTAGTCTATAAGTTTTAGGATCCTCATTTTTATTCATTCTTCAAACTTAGTCTTTATAAAGTTAATTGTTTTCCATTTTAGGTAAGAATTAAAATTGAATTTCTAATATAGTCTTTTTCGTTACCAAAAATCATATGCATCCTTATGTTTTTACTAGGAATTCCTTAACTTGGACTCTCATGCCTCTTTATTATTTATTAATATATATATATATATATATATATATATATATATATATATATATATATATATATATATATATATATATATATATATATTATATATATATATATTTTGATATGTATAACTCATCTAATATTCTTTCGTGTAAGTATCAAGGCTTCTTGAGGCCCTAATACCTAACTAATTGATTATTAGATGTGTTAGTACATATAAGTAATTTTTCTTAGTTTAGGCTTTCTAATCCACCCATGTAGCGAACTTAAAGTCGGTGACTCCCAAACCAGTCGGCTTTAGGGCACCAGGTGAGAAAACACCCCGCGGACTCAAATTCGAGTGAACTAGGCCACGAAACTAAGGTTTTATTATTTTATTTTTTTTTTTTTACACTCACCTTTAGGCGTGAATACTTATGCTTCTTGAGGCACATGTATCCAGCTTAATTAGTGATTTTTTTTTATATATATGAGGCACAAAGGTCTTTGTCTTAGAATCCTAGATATGCATTAGGTATGCACATTTCATTAAGGTAAAAATCAAGACTAATTATTTATTCAATTTCTCCTCCTATACCTAAAATTTAAACAATTTATTTATTTTGACCAAGTTTTTAGAAATCCTAATCATGATTTTCCTAATCCTTAAAACTAACTTAGATTTTTTTCAAAAAATAAGTCAAAGTATTATCCTTTTTATAAATTTTTTTATATATATATATATTTTTTTTTTTTTTTTTTTATGCAATAAATAAAGAGAAAAAATATTTCTATCTTCTTTATTTTTTTTTTTTTTTTATTTTTTTTTTTTTTTTTTTTTGGCAAAAGAAAGTTAAAATATAAAGAAATAAAAAATATTATTTTTTTTAAATATGTTAGTAAACCCTCCCCCACACTTGTCTCATGCATTATCCTCAATGTATGAAATGGATGCATACATGCATGAAATAAAGTATAAAGAGAGGCAAAGAATAATAGTATACCATTGTATGTAGAACACATGTATCACTCTCACCTAGAGCTGCTTAGGATTCATCCCTCTAGCTCGTTTCCCATCATTCCAATGGGTTCTCTTTATAAGGCACAATGGGGAGACCAACATTTTTGTTTTAACTCTCTTTCTCCCCAGTTTCATTTTCTTTAAGCTCTTTCTCATCATATGTCCACATTCATTATTCAAAAATTCATCACATCTTTCAGTTGGAACTTCCTTGCCGAGAAATCTAGCTCAGTTCCGTACATCTCCTCAAAACTTAAATCAACACTTTCCCTGAAAGTGAATAATTAACCAACATCTCCCTAGTCGATGTATCTAAACACAGGAGTTCTTTTTCAAAGAGGCTTTCGAAAGTTAAGTCAATCGGAGGTTCTTGAACTATATTCTCATGTGATATATTAGTGCTTGGCTCATTGAAGATACTCAAATCAAATCTTCGTTTTTTAAAGGGAACTTTATAGTCCCCAACATGTGTCATCTTATCACTAAAATCGCACTTATCCTCAAATAACTTGTCAAGAAATAGAGACTCATTTTCACTTTCTTTCTCACAAATGTTCTCCATGAAGTTTACCTCAAATGTTTGGTCTTTTATCTTACGAGAGTTGTTTTCCAGGTTGAAGACATTGACCTCTTTAGTCATGTTTCCAAAGGTCAACCTCATGGATCCATTCCTACAATTTATGATCGCATTTGCAGTTGCAAGGAACGGACGCCCTAAGATAACGAGAGTTTGAGACCGAGGAGTGGATACAGGTTCGGTCTCCAGAACAACAAAATCTACTGGGTAGATAAACTCCCCAACTCGGATGAGCACATCGGTAATTTCTCCTTTGGAAATTTTTATGGATCGGTCAGCTAATTGGATTGTAACCTTAGTCGGACTAAGTTCGCCCAACCCAAGTTGTTGGTAGACTGAGAAGGGGAGTAAGTTGATACTTGCTCCCAAATCAAGAAGTGCATGCTTAATTGCAGTTTGACCTATTGTGCAAGAGATGGTGGGGCAACCAGGGTCCTTATACTTGACAGGGATCTGGTTAGACAATAGCTCACTAATGTTAGTGGCTAGAAAAACCTTCTTGGGCACATTAGTCTTTCTCTTCTTTGTGCACATGTCCTTAATAAACTTAGCATAACTAGGGACTTGTTGGATTGCATCAAGAAGAGGTATATTGATCTTGACTTGATTAAAAATCTCGCGTACCTTATCCATTTGTGCACATTGCTTATCTTTAAGCCTATTTGGGTAGGGTGCGATGGGCTTGTGCATATCTTCGGCTGACTTGTCTTTTTTAGTGTTGTTGGCATCAAGTTGAGATGGAGTGGGATCAGGCAAGCTGAATGCTTGTTTAGAACTTGATGGTGTTGATACTTGGTTATCAACTTGTTTTCCCGACCGCAATGTATGAATCGCATTGCACTGACTCATATGATTCTCTTCAGCCAAGTGAGCTTGACTAGAGTTCCTAGGGTTTGGGAATGGTTGACTAGGTAGAGTTCCCTTTTGCCTTTCTTGCTGATTCATTTGCATCTCTATCCTAGTCAAAACTTGAGCCAACGTGTCATTACTTTTAACGAGAGTGTCCACCTTTCTTTCCATATTGGAGAGCCTTGTTTCTATTTGTGAATATTGGAAAGAGGGTGGAGGATTTTGATAGGGCGGATTTGGAAATTGTTGGAGAATTTGGGCCTAGTTTGATCATTGTTACTTTGGCCCCATGACAAATTGGGATGGTTTCTCCAACCGGGATTATAGGTGGGCGAATATGGATTGTTGGCGGGCGAATTGTTGGTGGGCCTTGTGAAGGCCGCACTCATATGTTCGGGCAAGCTTTGATGCGCGATAAAGACGGGACATTCCTCGAACACATGGTTCATATCTTGACAATAAGTACAGCCCACCGAAGATGTTGGGCTGACTTGGTTCACAGAGACTGGTTCTTTAGTTTCAAGAGCCTCTAGTCTTCGCATTACAGCAGCTAACTTAGCATCGGTTGCTATGTTGGCCTCAATGGAATGGATACCTCCTTTAGAAGAAGTAGGGTCATTAGTCCTAAATTTTTTCCGGAGTTGGTTCCCATTGGATGGTATTATCAGCTAATTCTTCATATAATAACCATCCTTCAGTTTCGTCCTTTTTCAGAAATCCTCCTTGGCACATGGATTCTAACAGCGTTTTAGTTTGATATTCTAATCCATCATATAGAACTTGGCAAAGTCACCATTTCTCTATCCCATGGTGAGGGCATTGGGCAAGGAGGTCCTTAAAACGTTCGAAATACTTCCAAAAAGGTTCATTGGCTGTTTGCTTAAACTGTAAGATGTTCTTCCTAATCAGTGCAGTCTTGTGGACGGGATAAAATTTTTTTAAGAATGCCTTAACAAAATTATCCCACGAAGATATTGAACCGGCCTCTAGACTGTAGAGCCATTTCTTTGCTAAATCCTTCAAAGTAAAGGGGACAAACCTAAGTTTGATGTCATCTTTTCCTAACTTAGGAATATTCATCATGAGACATACTTCCTCAAATTCCCTTATGAAGAGTATGCATCCTCGGAGTCAAGTCCATGAAATTTCGGAAGGGTGTTGATGTATTGTGGCTTAAGCTCAAATGGGTCAACACCTTCATCGTTAAGCTTGATGCAAGAAGGAAGAGAGGTCCTAATAGGATAGAACCTATCTTGGAGTGATATTGGTTGTGCCATGTGTGGGTCGGGCTTTTGCTCGGGTGGTGAACTAGTTCTAGTTAGCCTGGATGTAAGTGGGTCTCTCGACCAAGCGGACATGCACAATCAGCAAACAAGTTCACCTAATCAATCAATAAAAAAGAAAACCAATCAAAAATCCTAATCTAGGGTAAGCCTTGACCTAGACGACTCCTAACTTTAGACTGTCCTTAGGAGGTCTACTGTCGACGTTAACCACAAGTTAATCGGACAGGTAGGCGGCAAGACCGGTGGGAGGTTTTTCTTCAGAGACGTTCCTTAATTAAATAACCACCGTTCTTCGGGCTTTCGGCCCTCATTCCCCTGCCTAGACACCGATTTGACAAGAGTTAATTTCGAACAATTTTCCTCCTTCGATCAATCTCCTATTGAGTCCGAGTTAACCTAGGGCCAACGTCTAGTCAAATTTTACTTAAGGTTAGGGTTGTGAGTGTGACGGATATGATTTGTGGGCCAAGGAAGGGTGATGAAATCCCCACCTTATCTTGTTTATGGGTTATGCCCTTAAAATATTTTTGTGTACGTGTAAAGCTGTAGAAAAGTAATCACTCAAGAAAGTAGTAAACAACCAATAGTGTTTCCTAATCTATATGCTATGCAAACGTACCTTGTCGCCAGCACTCTTCAACAGAATTAAAGAAAATTAAAATAGACACGTGCCCTAAATGCAAGAGTCTAAAAAAAAAAATTTTATTTTCAACAAATGGGTTAATGTTATTAATTAGCAGTTGCAGAGTGATCACAGAGAATTTTAATCACAGAAATAAACACTTTTTGCAATTCTGAGCAACCTGCAGAAAGACTGGTCAGTAGGGAACTACTCTTGCCGCGGAAATACGGCTCTTGCCGCGGATCCGCGGCTAAGAAGTAGGCTCTGATGCTCTGCCTTCGAGGGCAGAGGCACAGAGTTGCTATGTGTCCTTGCTGCTGCTCTGTTTTTCTGTTTCTCTGTATCTGCAAACAGAAAGAATAAAAAATGATTAGTTTTGAGGAAATCGTGCCGTTCCTTCCCCGGCAACGGCGCCAATTTGTTGACTGAGTTTTCCTGCACACAAAATATGAATATTAGATCTGAGAATTAAAGGTGTGCGAGGTGCTCAATACTAATCCGCGGTAGCAAGGCTATGCGGGTTATGATCCTCAGGGAGGGACTAGCGATGGAAGCGTTTGTAAGTTTTACCCTAAAAATTATTTATTTTTAAGCTAAGTTAAGAAGAAGGCGGTATTTTACAATGAGTCGGCAAATAAAGAATTGGGAGAAGAGTTGTGATTTAATCTACAAAAAGAAAAGAAAAGAAAAGAAAATAAAATAAAAGAAATACTAACCTTGGTTGAGGAACAATATGAAATCTTAACACTTTCTACCTTGCTTTGGAGGCATGAACGCATAAAGCATAGGATTGATCTCAGTCCCCTGTTCGCATTAGATCATCAAGCCTTGGCAAGCATGAATTGATACGTACCTTGAAGAGGAGAACATCTCCATGAAATATCGTTGGCTCTCGCTAAGACTCGTTATACTCGTGCTTCAGAAATCACTTGCATGCTCATATACAATCAACATAGATCAAAGAGAAAAAAGAAAAGAAAACAAAAAGAAAAGTAAAACATAAGAACAATGAACAAAATAAAAGATTACCTTTATTAATCAGTACAATGGCAGAGAAGAGGAAGGTACATCAGTGTCACGCTCAACATAAGCCTCTCTCTCTCTTGAAAATAAAAAGAAAAACCTAATTACAAAAGAAGAAAACCTAGAAGAAACCCTAATTTTGGCCCTGTACTGCGCTGGACGACGTTCTGTGTTGCACTGCAGGGGGTATTTATAGGCGCAGAAGGAGTTAGAGTCCGAACACAAGTCGTACACAAAAGCCGTTGCCCTGGCTTATCTGAATTGCCATGGAATTGCGGCATTTGCCGTGGAATTGCGGCATTTTTGTGGCAGATTGCCACGCGCTTTGGCGCGTGGCTTCTCCTGGTCCGTCCATCTGGGCGTTTGCTTCTGGAAGCTGCATCCTGGCTCTTTATCATGGGATTTGGATATAACTTGAGAATCAAGTTATCTAGATTTCAAATCTCCCAATATCTTTATCCACAATTTCCTTATCTTTGCACTCTTATCTTTGGCTTTTATCCTCATCCTGCAAGTGTTTAGGGTTGGATAGAAGTCTATCCTTCCCTCTTCTTTGATAATTGCAACTTTAGCCCTTGTGTATTTGCACTTTGACAATTGATATTTGCACTTTTACACTTGGGCTTCAAATGTGGGCTTTTGGGCTCTTTTTAAGCTTTAATTCTTTCTTTTTATTATTTCGAGGCCTGCACACAATAAATCACAAAATATTAATAAATGTGCAGAATTAAATGAATAAATATGAAAATGTGATGGTAAATGTTATGATAAAAATGCACTTTTCACTACCAATCAGACGCGGACTTCTATTTGTTGAAGAGACACGGTTTTGTTAAACGCGAGACTCGTGTTCTGGGTGCGCTGCCATATGTCTAGCGGAGTTGAAGAGACGCTGTTCTCTTTAAACGCGGGATTCGCATTTTGGGCGCGCTGCCACGTGTCTGGCAGAGTTGAAGAGACGTTGTTCTCTTTAAAAATGGGATTTACGTTTTAGGTGCGCTGCCACATGTCTGGCGCTGATCGGTCTTGAGATACGGGTCATGTATCTCGGCCGATCACTACGTCTATAAAAAGACAGCAGTCTTTCAAGAGTCATTATCATACTCTTTCTTCCTCGTTAAACTCTGCGTCTAGAGTTTTAAGAACTTAAGAAAAGCTTTGACCTTTTTTTTCTTTGTCTCCATCTTCTCCAAAGAATTTACCATCAAAATGGCCCCAAAGACCAATCATGTGGCTTCTTCCTCGGGCGTTATTGCTCCAGAGATTCAAATGGGAGGTTCCTCCATGTAGGAGGCCCCCACTTCAGGAATAATATCGAATTGGCTTTTGCCATTAAAGAACTCAAAGAGTTATCTTAACTCTCAAGCTTCATTTGAAGTTGAACCGCTAACGTGAGGCTCATACCCGCGTTTGATTTACAGACGCGATTTTTGCGCTAATAGGGAAGACACATGTCTGATGACCTCCGCATCTTCGCTTTGTTGGCTCGAGTCTACGTCTGTCTATTGAAAGCGGTTTCACTGAGCCTTACACTTGATTCCAATACATAGAAAAAATTTTAAGCAGTGAAATTCAGACGCGACTTCACATGAACCTCGTGTCTTTAAGGTCTAACGCAGGTCTCACTGAGTCTTGCATCTGATTCCAACAATTTGAGAAATTTCTAAGTTTGTGGAGTTCAGACGCGGACTTCATGTTGACCTCGCGTCTCTAAAGTTTTGCACGGGTTTAACTGAGCTCCGTATCTCAGTCATTAGACGCGTGTCTGATGTGAACCTCGCGTCCGAGCTTCAAGACTTGACAATTTTCAGGTTTTTTATAATCGCTGACTATTCCGTTGTCCTTTTTGCAGTATGATACTCTTCAAATCCTCTGTCCAAGCAGTGTCATTTTGGACATGTAGGTGGGGCCGATCTCAACCTCATGTTTATGCTCCGAGGACTACTCTAGTATTTGCCCTGAAGTCAAGGGAGCGTCGGGATAAACTCAGCAATCCTAACATGTTGATGCTCTAGGAGATCATGATGGATGGCCGATTCGAGTCTGACTCCTGTGTCGCACTGAAGAAACCTGACTTCTTTTTCGGCGACGTCATTGCTGAGAATGACAGGATCTTGTATGATGGGGACTACAAATGGCTTCGCCAAATCGGGGACAAGAAGTTCTTTCTCTCCAACATGGAGAGAATGTATCCCTTGGCGTATTTGCAGCACAGTTGGCACGCCATACAATGGAGTGGGATCTCTCCAAGCCTTTTTTTGGTGTGTCTCTTGGAAAATTGGGCACGAATGAGGCTTATGCCGCCAATCACGGGAGAGACGATTTGGATTACAACCCGAACTGGGGAGGGCTGAGTACCCAATGGGGAAGACCCCTCAATTAGCCGCCGCCTTCATCAACCAATTCCTAAAGATAAGGGGTGATTTTTCCATGGACTTTCGTCCGCTCGAGTGGGTTCATTCTCAGATAAGTCACGGTAGGGCAAAATAGAGGGCTTCGTTCTCATAGAGCTCGAGGACTCATTGGAGCAGGCAGAACTGTACCAGGCTATTAGGGTCATTCAATATGGCATCCCGCAGAGCTCCCACCACTTTTATGGTGTCTTGGAGCATTACAACCCCTGCACGTTCTTCATCCCAGTTGGAGAGATGGGGCTCGCTCTCCATGAGTTGTAAGTTTTAGGGCTGTAATTGGAGACGCCCCCTGTGAAGAGTGTGTCCCGACCACTAAGGAGTTAGACTTGCTGAAAAAGGATGATCCTCAGGTGTACGAGACCTACTAGAAAGTATTATGCCACTTTCATATCTACAGGCAGACGACTAGCTGAAGGAACATGGGTGTTAAGCAGTTGTCCTGGACGAGCTATCTTTTCAACAACATAAATAATAAGTATAACCCAGTGACTCATCTGGCTCATAGCACTGAGGAAGAAATAGCCAAAAGAATCAGCGTATCCACTAGTTCATACACCATGGATTCCAATGAGGATACTTTCAAACCGAACACGATCTTTGAAAGTTTCCATCATCAAGATAAGATCTCGTTATCTGACCGGGCTCTGTTGGCGGGCTTTCTCATGATGTGGCTGAAACGATGTGTGGAAGCGACGCTACGCACGAGGTGATCGTCACTGATGTGGTGTACTCGGCGGTTCTGCTGGCACACAAAAAGTCAATTTCTCTTCTTCCGGCAATGGAGGCTGATATCCAGAGCGGCCTGCGGGTGTTAGTTAAAAGCCTGTGTCAAGTGGAGGCCGTTGTAGACTCCCAAGGCAGGTCGGTCGTAGACTCAGAAGGGGGACCAGAAGTGAAGACTCCTAATCCTAGAGTCGAGCTCCCTTACACATACTTGATGACCTAGTATGTGATGCACTGCCTGTCGCTGATGATGGCAGTGTCTTCCTTAAGGGGTTTCGTCCCATCGTGCAGCGGCTGGAAAGCTCGAACTGGTCGCAATACTATATGTTTTATGTTCGGAAGCCTATTCTGAGTATCTCAAGCTATCAACTCGACTGATGCTTCCCCGAGATCCCTAATGCATCATACGGGGACAAGTTTGTCGACCTTGCAGGCCCGAACAAGTTCACACGACTACCTTCCAGAGTCTTCTGGTGGCTCAACAATATCTGGCCCGGATACTTGATTTTCTGGCAAGGTGATTCCTACATGATCGAGCCTTACATGCCCACCGTTTCGCTAGGCAGTTCAATTATTATCAGTTATATGTCAGCAACCCCAACACTGGCTTTCGCTTCAGTGGCAACCTGTTTGAACGCGCTCGAGCGTGGTACTATAGTGTAGCTGGGAGAACAGGGGTCGTCTTCAGCCTCCCTCACAAGATGCCCTATTGTTATATGAGTCTCGGCCTGCACATGGTACTCCATTGCCAGTAGGGTACTCGGCTTCAAAATGAATACTCCTTGTATTAAGAGTGTTAATGCATCTTATAAAGTCAACTCGGGTTCCAAGAGCCATATGCGGGGGATGAGCGAGTACATGGAAGCCGAGAGGGAGGCCGAAAGGGAGGCCAGCAGAACAAAGGCAGCTCTAGGGTTGGAGTCTGGAGCAGGAGCTACTGAGAAACAACCCGCTAAAAGGACTCGGCAAGTTGTGCCTAAATGGCCTCGGGCCTCTGCTTCTAAAGGTAAGCCTAGCTAGAAGAAGGTAAGTACATGATCTCAGGCTGCAGCTTCAGCCCGAATGCCTGAGATAATCCCCACTGGCACAGAGAAATAGGAAGAAGAAAAAGAAGAAGAGGCTATCTCAGCTCTTCATCCCCAGGGTTTGCGCAGTAAGGGACCCGCAGTCTTGGTGGAAGTAGAACATGCAGGCCTGTCTGTCATGACCGAAGGGGCTGTGGTTGTAGAACAGCCGGACGCAAAAGTGACAGAGAGGGCTAACGTTGAAATTTTATCTCAACCGGGAGTTTCAACGAGCTGAAAATTTCTTGCTCAAGAAGAAAGAATGGAGGTACAATAGCCGGGATCTCCAAGCATCTTGATGCTGACTTCTTGGGTTGTAAAGCCCAGTCCTACCACTGGGGTCCTTAGTGGTAAAGCTCCAGTCACCGAGGTCTCCTTGGTTCAAATGTCATCTTCGTCATCTAAGGAACATGTTGACTATTCAGGAGACGAAGTTAACTTTGGTGATGAACCTGCTCCTCCTGACACCAGTAAACATTCACATTTTTGAGGGGAGATGCAGATGGATGTCCCTGCAATGGTTCCGCCATCGGGAGAGGTCGCCACCACCGAGGGTATTTCTTCTACTCCACCTGCTCTTTTCTTCATATAAACATTGTCTTAACGCTCGTTTGATTGTTATTTGCAGGTGTTGTCATGGGTGTTAGAGCTGCGATCTCCTCCCACATTGAGGAGATGATTAAGGAACTGATCCAGCCAGGAGGCCTTGAAGTTCCTAGTACCGACACAGTCTCTGTAGGTACAACCACCACGACCGAGAAACCCTCATCTCAGAACAGCCTGTTGGCCCAAAGGCCCATCACTTTAGTTTAGATGATGATTAACTCATATAGTTATAGCACTAATGATCTTGTGTTTATTTAGTTTCAGATATTTGATCAAGATCTTAGTAGGTGTGTAGCTTCAATAAAATATTCAAAGTCAAGTTTTGAAGCTAGCACGTGTTGATTCAAGAGCTCGCGCATCAAGATCGCATCAAGTACTCAAGAGGAGTCCAGCTCATTGGATTAAGGTTTGGACCAAGTAAAGAAGGAGAAGAAGATTTTCATGAGAAGATTTTCGTGAAGACTTGTGTCAGTTTTGTAAGTGTCAAGATTTTGTTTTTAGATAAAATGTAAAGGATAGATTAGTTAGTGGATTGCTTAAGTTCATATCACTCACACACAAGATTTATATGTGTTTTCATAAAAGAGTTTTTGTTTTAGAAAAATACCGTTTTGGTTTTTAAACTTCAAAGTATACATGTGTTTTACCAAAACTATTTTAGAGCTTATTATCAAAAACATAGATATTTTCTCATATATGTGTAGTGAATCATATCCATACACACTAAGATTCAAAAGTATTTAAAATATCTTATTTTTGTATTTGGAGGAGTTTTGAAAAAATCGGTTTTCAACTTGGAAAAATTGTTTTTGAAAAATACAGATTTTTGTTTAAGGCAAAACTTCTATATTACAAAAAGAGTTCAAAATGTTTGAAATATGTTTTGATTTTTAATCAAAAATGTTTGTATATCAAAGTATATTACTGAACTTATTTTTATAGATTTTTAGTGATTTTATGGGATTTTATTGAAGGTAAAAGACAAGTTTTTAATCCCTATAATATGTTGGACTGGCCTTCTACCGGTCGATCGGACGATCGACCGAGCCAGAAGTTGGATGTGAACAAACATGCACAGCTTGGGTCGGTCGACCGTGCGGTCGACCGACAGAGAGTCTCTGCTCTCTGCAAATGGCCCCGGTCGACCGGGCGGTCGACCGCTCGGTCATTGCCCAGTTTGCGATCAACCGGCCGGTCGACCGATCTTCCCAACGGTCGAAAATCTGACAGTCGACCGGGCGGTCGACTGACAGCAGACTTTTCTGCTGAGTTGGCCTGGACGGCTAGTTTTTGGGAGCCTATAAATTGGAGTTCCCTTGGACTATTTTCTACAGGATTTTAAGAGAGTTTTTGAGCTAGTTTTTTCTACCTATCTCAATAGTTTTCTCCACATGTTTTAGAGCCAATATTTCCAAATCAAAAGGAGAGTTTATCAAGAGGATTTCAAAAGTGATTCTTTGAGTTTTTTACCACCAAATCAATCCTAGTTTTTCTCACATATACTTGATCTTTCCATTGCTATATCAATCCTATAGGAGAGTTATTGTGAGAGTGTTTTTAGGTGATCAAAGTGTTTAGATTACCAAATGTTCATTCTTTGTATTTGAGGCGGCGGACTTGCGGGTTCGCGTTGTTTCGAGTTCTAGTGGGAGCTCGGTGTAGAGGTGCGGCCTCGGCAAGCTAGTGTGCTTGCGTATGTTTGTTCTTGTGGGAACAAGAGAAGGGACTAGTGAGTCCAAAGAGTTCTAGTGTGAACTCGTTGTAGGTGTTGCGGCACTGAGTGATCCAGTAGGATCGGTTTTAGTGAAAATCCTTCATAGTGTTGAAGGCGGGAACGTAGAGCAAGAGTGCTCGAACCTCGAAACAAATCTCTCATGTTTGTGATTGCTCTCTCTATCTCTCATTTGTGTTTATATCTTGTATGTTATTATTGTTCATATTCATTACTTGCTTGATATATCTTGTGCTTATATTGATACATGTTTGGGATTGTTTGCTCACACTTGTATTCAACCAAGAGGGCCATAGCGGCACCTCAACTCTTATCTAGAGGAATCTTGAGGAGATAGTCCAGAGCCCTTCAACGGGAATTCGGCTACACTCTTGTGTTATACTTAGTGTGTTTAGCTTAATAGTTTTTAGTTTGCATAAATTATTTTAATTCCGTATTAATTCATCATTATATTAGCTAATCACCTATTCACTCCTCTCTAGGTGATTTCAATTGGTATCAGAACTTGGTGCTCTTGATTTGAGTCTAACAACCTTGAGTTAAAGATCCTCATTTATAGCTAATCACAATATTTGTTTACACACACATGGATTTCATGTCACCTCCTATGTTTGACATTCTTAACATCCAAACTTGGAAAGTTAATATGTCTATGTACCTCAAAGCCCTAGGTATTCATGTTTATTTTGTCACTATTAAAAATTCATATTGTTTAAATGGAAAAAACCTTGGGGCTAATGCAAAAGCCATCCATGCTTTAAAGAGTACCCTAAATGATGAATATTTATCTAGAGTTGCTAATTTTGATTCGGCTTTTGTAGTATGGAACACTATAGTCTCCCTTAGTGAACAAAAGCAATACTATGCGAGTGAATCGGATGACGGAAGTGATGCTTCCAACTTGTGCTACATGGTCCAAGGGGATAAACCCCTTGAGCTAAATTCTGAATCCGAGCTAGAAGAGAATCTTGACATGTCTTATGATGAGCTTGCTTCATTTTGTCAATAACTTCTTGAAAAATATGACTTGCTTAAAAAGGATAATAAGAAATTGAAAAATAAATTTGTTTCTTTATTAAAAGAAAAAGATTCTTTTCAAAATAAATTTGAATGCATTTCAAAAGAAAATGATATGTTGAAAAAGGACAATATTTTCTTGTCTTCTAAATTAAATGATCTTTGTGAAGGAAATACTTCTTTGAAAAATAAAATTATTTTGGTGGAAAAAGAAAAAGAGATTGATTTGGATGAAAACAACTCTTTGAAAAGAAAAATTATTTCAAAAGAAAAAGAAAATGTTTCTAAAAAGAAAAGGAGTATTGATTCTCATTCTCACCATGCTTTTCATGCCACCATTAATAAAATGAGATTTAAGTTTTAAAAAATAGAATAAATTGTTTGAGCTCAACTTTGAGCAATTGTGCATTTAACCATTCTAAATTGGAAACCTTATTTCAAAAGAAATAAGCTCCACATGTTCATGCACATCACCCATGGCATACTTATGCATACTTTTCACATCATGATCATACTCATCCTCATGTGCATACTATAGTGTACAAATGTACACATTGTGGCCGCAAACTATTTAGCAAAGTTTTGCTTTGATAAGATAAATCATATAAATTTTGCTAATAACAATGTTTGGGTTCCATTTGATGCTAACTCCCGTAGACCCAAAAGAAAATGGGTACCAAAATCTCCACCACTTGTATTTGATGTAGGTGCGGGCTCTCACAAAACATGAGAGGTATGGTGTCTTGGTGGTGGATGTATGAGCTAGCTGGACATACATTTGATGCACCGCTATGAAGGAGATTTGGTGGGACGACCATCATGATTTGGAAACCTAGAGATAAACCCTATTGGTTTTGGTAGCTATCTCTAAATCCTTGTTTATGTTTACATGCTTTTAAATTACTGATTCTTTAGCATGTCATATTTTAATGCTCATTATATTATATGCCATGATAATTAGACTTATGACATACATGTATAGTAATTGAGATACACCCATGTTCATATGGATTCACATTTTGTGTTCTCACTTTAGTTTAACTATTGTGTATATATAACCATAAAACATGTGCATTTACATAATAATCATGGTTGGTTTTGTGCTTCATGTGGTGAATACTTGTTTTAAATGTAGTTTTTGTCAAAACTTGTGTATATACTTGTACAAGTAGTGAGAACATTTGATTCTTATAGTTTTTATTTCATTGCTCAATTATGCTCACTACATGCACATGTATAACCTATTTTTGATTATTCTTTCATTTATACATGTTTTCCCTATTCTTGTATATGTTTTGCTTCGTGTATATGTAATGTTTGTCCAAATCTAATAAATATACATATATATCATTGAGTCACTTGCCTTCATGCAAATATTATTATGGACTCTTTTGTGTTTGGGATATGTATACATATTTTTAGCTTTGGATAAATCATACATATACCTTGAAGTTTATTTTAGAAAATAAAAATAAAAATGAATTTTCATGATTTTCACATGTTTGATGTTTTGAACCTCATTGATCATTTTTATGAAAATGCTATTCACATGATTCTTGTGCACTCACACATCATTTGTTTACTCATGATATTATTTTCATGAGAATTTTTGAGCTTCATAGATATTGAGTGTTAACTCTTGTGTATTTAGTATGTTTTATGAGATATATATGATTTGTTTTTATGTTTGAAGGATCTTTAACTAGTTTTTCAAAAATTACTTTAAACTAGTTATTTATTCTTCAATTGGTAGAGTTTTCAAACTATGCTAAAATATTTTCAAATTATTATTTTTGAAAACCCCTACCAACCAAAGGGCGGATGGTTGGGTGACCATGTCTTGTATGCTCTAAATTGAAAATCTTTTTAACATGTGCATGAATAGGGTGGATAGTTTTGAGTTATACACATGTTCTTCATGAATTTCACTTTTGTATACTCATATATGTTTTCGTATATATGTATGCTTCAACTTTCAATAATATCAATTTCTATTGGTATTTTCTTTTTCGTACATATATATGTTTTGATTGTGCTTGATTTAAAAATCATTACTTGTTTAAAACACAAATTATTTTTATACTAAGCTTGACTAATTTTTAAATTTTAATTGGTATCTAAAAGAGCTTATGCATTATTTTCAATTGGCAGTTCAAATTATATCAAAATATACCTCATAGTTTACCTTTTAATTGGTATCAAAATTTTATAATGTTTCAACTTCAATTGTATTTAAAAATGATATTCATACACTCCATATTTTACCTTTTTATACGGTATCAAAAAATTTGTTTATTTCAATGGGTATCTTAAAAGTTGTTTATTTCAATTTTGTTTATTTCAATTAAATGTCATATGGTATCAAAAATTTTGTTTATTTCATGGGTATCTTAAAAGTTGTTTATTTCAATTGGTATTAAAAATTTGCAATGTCTCAATGGCATTGGTATCAAAAATATTTTGGTTTATTTCAATTGATATCAAAAATCTACTTTTGGCATCTTAAATTTTTATTTATTTATAAGTGGTACCAACTTATGTTTTGTCAACTACGATTTGATTTCATTGGTATCAAAATTTGTTTTGTTGACTTAAGAGAATACAAAATTTGTTTTAAAGAGATTTCAAGATTTCTTGATATGTATTGCAAATATGCAAGGGGACCTTAACATCTCTTCTATATATACATTCATGTTGAGTGTATCTTGTATTGAGGAGCTTGACATCTCTTCTTTATGTGATACACGTGTGTATTCACATCTCCACTTATGCATTGTATATTATGCTTTATGTGAGTTAGGGCGTTGTCATCCCTTCTTCATCTAATACATGTATACAGGAGAGTTAACTTCACGTCTTTCTCTTCATGAATGTATATCGCATATATATCTTCATTGATTGAATTTTTTTCATCCCTTTGTTGATTTGACAAAAAGGGGGAGAAGTATTTTGGAGTTTCATATATGCATGTTTATTTCCATTTCCTTATTTTATACAAAAAGGGGAAGAAGAATTTTCTTGTTTATGCATATGTTTTGTTTATGCAAAATGGAGAGAAGAATTTGGTTTTAGAATTTGAGTTTATGCATGTTTATCTCCTTGTTAATGCATATATGTTTTGTGCTTAATTGAATATTTATTTGTTTATTGTTATGCATGAGTTAAGGGGGAGCTTCTATGAAGCTTAACTTTAATCCACGTATATATAACTCCATGAGTTTTTGTCATCATCAAAAAGGGGGAGATTGTTGGCCCAAAGGCCCATCACTCTAGTTTTGATGATGATTAACTCATGTAGTTATAGTACTAACGCTCTTATGTTTATTTAGTTTCAGATATTTGATCAAGATCTTAGTAGGCGTGTAGTTTCAACAAAAGATTCGAAGTCAAGTTTTGAAGCTAGCACGTGTTGATTTAAGAGCTCGCGCATCAAGATCGCATCAAGTACTCAAGAGGAGTCTAGGTCATTGGATTAAGGTTTGGACCAAGTCAAGAAGGAGAAGAAGATTTTCATGAGAAGATTTTCGTGAAGACTTGTATCAGTTTTTGAAGTGTCAAGCTTTTGTTTTTAGATAAAATGTAAAGGATAGATTAGTTGGTGGATTGCTCAAGTTCATATCACTCACACACAAGATTTATATGTGTTTTCATAAAAGAGTTTTTGTTTTAGAAAAATACCGTTTTGGTTTTTAAGCTTCAAAGTATACATGTGTTTTACCAAAACTATTTTAGAGCTTATTATCAAAAACATAGATATTTCCTCATATATGTGTAGTGAATCATATCCATACACACTAAGCTTCAAAAGTATTTAAAATATCTTATTTTTGTATTTGGAGGAGTTTTAGAAAAATCGGTTTTCAATTTGGAAAAATCGTTTTTGACAAATACAGATTTTTGTTTAAGGCAAAACTTCTATATTACAAAAATAGTTCAAAATATTTGAAATATGTTTTGATTTTTAATCAAAAATGTTTGTATATCAAAGTATATTACTGAACTTATTTTTGTAGATTTTTAGTGATTTTATGGGATTTTATTGAAGGTAAAAGACAAGTTTTTAATCCCTATAATATGTTGGACTGGCCTTCTGCTGGTCGAGCGGACGGTCGACCGATGTGTACAAACGTGTACAGCTTGGGCCGGTTGACTGTACGGTCGACCGACAAAGAATCTCTGCTCTCTGTAAATGGCCCCGGTCGACCGGGCAGTCGACTTCTCGGTCATTGCCCAGTTTGCGGTCGACCGGCCGGTCGACCGATCTTCCCAACGGTCGGAAATCCGACCGTTGGCGGCCGACGGGCGGTCGACCGACAGCAGATTTTTCTGTTGAGTTGGCCTGCAATGGCTAGTTTTTGGAGCCTATAAATTGGGGTTCCCTTGGACTGTTTTCTACAAGATTTCAAGAGAGTTTTTGAGCTTATTTTTCCTACCTATCTCAGTGGTTTTCTTCACATGTTTTAGAGCCAATATTTCCAAATCAAAAAGAGAGTTTATCAAGAGGATTTCAAAAGTAGTTTTTTGAGTTTTTCACCACCAAATCAATCCTAGTTTTCTCACTCATACTTGAGCTTTCCATTTCTATATTAATCCTATAGGAGAGTTGTTGTGAGAGTGTTTTTAGGTGATCAAAGTGTTTAGATCACCAAGTGTTCATTCTTTGTATTTGAGGAGGCGGACTTGCGGGTTCGTGTTGTTTCGAGTTCTAGTGGGAGCTCGGTGTAGAGGTGCGGCCTCGGCAAGTTAGTGTGCTTGTGTGTGTTTGTTTTTGCGGGAACAAGTGAAGAGACTAGTGAGTCCAAGGAGTTCTAGTGTGAACTCGTTGTAGGTGTTGTGGCACCGAGTGATCTGGTGGATCGGTTTTTAGTGGAAATCCTTCATAGTGTTGAAGGCGGGGACATAGAGCAAGGGTGCTCGAATCTCGAAACAAATCTCCCGTGTTTGTGATTGCTCTCTTTATCTCTCACTTTTGTTTATATCTTGCATATTCTTATTGTTCATGTTCATTACTTACTTGTTATATCTTGTGCTTATATTGATACATGCTTGGGATTGTTTGCTCACACTTGTATTCAGCCAAGAGAATCATAGCGGCACCTCAACTCTTATCTAGAGGAATCTTGAGGAGATAGTCCAGAGCCCTTCACCGGGAATTCGGCTACACTCTTGTGTTATACTTGGTGTGTTTAGCTTAATAGTTTTTAGTTTACATAAATAGTTTTAATTCTGTATTAATTCATCATTAGATTAGCTAGTCACCT
The DNA here is from genome assembly GCA_038442645.1 of Agave tequilana. Lineage (NCBI taxonomy): Eukaryota > Viridiplantae > Streptophyta > Magnoliopsida > Asparagales > Asparagaceae > Agave > Agave tequilana. The sequence continues at coordinate 40,582 of JAVJIF010032714.1, forward strand.
ATTCACCCCCCTCTAGGTGATTTCACAGCCTACCGAAGAATCTACCATCTTCGGATCCTCAGCTTGGTAAGAGAATAAAGATTCCATGTATACTTTCATTCTCATTGTCATTGCTAACATGGTCGTTATAATTGCAGAGAGTATCGAGGTGGCCCAAGTGAAAGAGCCTGTGGCAAGCACTAGCATAGAGGACAACACACTTCAGACTTCGACGGCCGAACCAAGTACCGTGAAGTCTATCCCTGTGGTTATCTCAAAGGCTGTCACAGTAACAATCCCAGAGGTGTCGGTCACAACTTCGACGTTAAAGGAACCTGCCATTGGCTATATCTCTGTGCTAAGTGAGACGGCTTCTACCTCTATGGACACCGTTCACACAATTATAGAAAAGGCGTCTGGGAGTGCATCGACAAAGTTAGCTCCGGCCATGGACATCATGGAAGAATTAGCTCATCAGATGGTGCAACAATTCTTCACTTTCATGAAGTCTTGTATCGAGTTGGTTCTTTCTGAGAGAAGTTTCTTTGAGTTTGCCCGAATGCTCCTTGAAAATCAGATCGAGAACATTCGTCATACTAGAAGTTTAAATCAGGCTAAGGCGTATCTGATGCTAGTTGAATAGCTAAGGATATGCTTGAGGGAACTGAGAACTGGAAAGTGCTAATCCGATGGATGAGGCCCGACTGATGCTAAACAAGCTCCTTGCCGCTCAAGAACGCGAACGGAAGGATATCGAGGAGCAGATGGCTGAGGAGGCCCGTCACTTTAACGAATTCAAGGTCAGCTATCAAAAGTTGTTGATGATTCCAGAAAATCTGAGGTCATCACTAAGAATGCGAAGCAAGTCATAGCTAATGCTCAAGCAGCCATTGCCAAGGCGCAAGCTTTGATTCAGGTTAATGAGCAGAAGCTTGCCGCCATGAAGAAGCTACTAGAGGAGCTAGAGATTGCCAAAAAGCAAGTTCAAGAAGATCTCACTGCTTATTCTTCCAAGCTGGAATCTTTTCAAGCACCACTTACTATAAAGAAATTTTTGTCAGAAGAAGAATTGAGAGTTCACGTGTGGGCGAAAGTTGAGAGAGCACGCCAACATGAGATCCAGCGCCTACGGGACCAGATTCACTCTCTCGTTTGTTGACACTCTAAAAAGATAGAACTCTCGCATTTATCTTCAACCGGTCTGAACGACGTCTAACTTATCGACATCTACAAAAGATAAGTCGAAGACAAGCTGATGACCAGAGACAAGGCAGCAACATGGATATAGTAAGCCAAAGTTGCCTTTGGAGAGACCTAAGCAGGCCTAAGACGCTGAGTTAGCTCAATACTTAGCCTGGCATGAGTCCTAGCTCCGCATAGAGCTAACAGCTTCACCTAAGGCTTCCTTGGTAGCCTCACTTTGAGGCTAACTATTAGCTTCGCTTGAAGCTTCCCATTTAGCCTCGCCAGAGGCTGATCCAGGAGCTTCGCGCCGGAAGCCTTATCCCTAACTTCGCTAGTTTAGCTCCGCTATGGGCTGAGTCCTAACTTCGCACGAGGCTTTGAAGGTAACTTCGCCTGAAGGTATGAGCCAAGTCTTAGCTTCACATGATCTAGCTCCGCAGTGAGCTTTTCAGGTCATCAAATTGACAATTTCAAAATTCCACGAGGGATTAATGGGTGAACCCTACTAATTTAGTGGGATTAATGCCACTTTAAGTGGGCGGTTACATCCGCCCACTTCGTCCCACATTAAGTGGAGACAATTAAGCCATAACGGCAAGAAGGCGTTCGCACGAACCCTTCAGCTTCGTCAGAAGCTCGCAAGGAGCTTCGGGCAAGGTCACTTGCGAGCCTCGCGTGAAGCTAAAGACTAATTCAGCTTTGCTGAATTCAAGGGGGCGATTACACTCCCACTTTTGGCTATAAATAGTCCCTTACTGGACACAGGGATAGACACGAAGAGAGAGGAGCAAAAAGGCTATCGAGCTAAGAGAGAAGATTGTCTGAAAGAAATTCAATCAGAGATTCTTTTAGAGAATAGTCCCTTATTCTCTTGTTTTCAACTATTCAATTTCCAGAACCAAGCGAGAAGGGAATCCTAGTGGGAGGCAGCTTGACCGTCTGATCGACTACATCGTCAAAGGGATAAAGTGATCACGCGCTGATCAGATTCCTACCTGCACACTTTCTCAGAAATCTCACAGAAGATCTACCTGTAATTTCCTTTTTAATTACTTGTAATTTAACTCCTCGATCTTTTTTTTGTAAGTTTTCCCACGAATAGCAATTTTTAATGGAGAACAAGATGGCGACTCTGCTGAGAAAATTAGTCTTCTGGCGCAATAAGGAGACAGTGTCGCATTACAACGGTCAAAATCTTGAGCCCGTCATTTTTGAAAACTTGGTCATTCATTTCGACCTAGAAAAATTTGTAGAATTGCTCTCTGAGGGTAGTCTAGTGCTCCACACTCAGAAGCATAGAAAGATCTTCATGGCCAAGGCTTCAGAGCAGAAGCCAGCCTTAGCCGGGCAAGTAACTGGACGAGTCTCGTCCCAACTCCTCTCAGCCTCAACTGAGGCTAAAAGTGCCTCACACAAGGCTAGCCAGGTTCCCTGCGAACTTAAAATTTCACTTTCCAAATAGATGTGGAGGCCGAAGCAGAAAGCTTCGTGTGAAGCTTCAAGCGAAGCTCCAGCACAACTTCGCCTATCACGCGAAGACAAAGGCAAAATGCCTATACAGTTTCACAGCACTGCCGAGACCATTAGCTGTGAGGCTAAATTGGCATCTCTTCCTTCGCCTAATCTGGGAACAGTGACCCATAGAGTCAACCTCGCTCTCACAGGTAAAGTTACTAAGGCAGCGCCAGTACCTAAAGGTACTAGCGAAGTTCTCAGCCGCAAAGCTGGAACTGAAGCACTCAGCAGTGCTAGCCACCTTCGCTACAAGGCCAAGAACAAAGCACCGCAGCGTGCTAAAAGCAAAGTTACTGTGACTTCGCTCCCAAAATCTTCCAGTGCTAAGTTCGCGCCTCGCGGCGGAGCTACACGTCTAACTTCGCCAAGTGAAGTTAATACAACTGACAGGGTGATTTCTGAATTACCTAAAAGCAGAAGCTTCAAGGCTAAAAGTCTCCAACTCGAGCAACCCCGTGTAAGTTTGGTTCACACTGATCTCCGGGAATTTCTAACTAGCAAGCGAAAGTTAGAATCACTCCATACCCCTCCTTCTTGTTGTGAATAAGTGGGATGTCAGTTGGTGACGGTCCATTCAGTCTATTGCCGACTAGAACCAGTGCCTGCCACCCTTCCAACCTGACAGTCGGTTTTTAATTGATTATCATGCGAGCTCCTGCCAAGCATCGCAAAAGGAGTAAATCGTGAAGTCTACTAGATCTGCCCTCTGCATCTGTCAACATGATAGGAAGGGGACGTGAGTCGCGTAGGGGTAGGTAAACACCGCGTGGTGCTAACTCCCCTTCATTCAGTTCTCCAGACCCGGACTATAGCCCTGGCTTAGGCCAAGTCTTGGTAGGAGAAGAAGGTGTGTTCTGAAACACCAGATCTAGGGTAGCAATACCCTACAATTATGAGCAGTCATCCTCTTCGACTGGAGTAATATCACCAGAACCACTGAAAAGTTTATTCTAATGGTCTAATGATGAGGGGAAAGATAGTGGGTATGCCTCTTCAGCAACAGTCAGCTCAGTGCGAACGGGCAGAGTGTCAGTACATATGGCCGATAATGGTAATGATGACCTCCGTCGACGATTGGAAGCTCAAGAGCAAACCTCTAAGGCCCAGCAAGAAGCCTTGGACAACATTCAACAGATGCTCGCTCAACTCCTCACCAACTGAAATAACAATGATGTCGGGAGTAATCATAATGAGGAGGAGCATAATGAAGATGAACAACCTAAGACTGAGAAGTTAAAGGAAAGTTCTTCCATCGATGCTGAAGTTCTTAAAGATATCCAAGCTCAGATCGCATCCTAGCTCAGAGGGATGAATTAAGAAGGAAGGCATGACTCGTCCTTATCCACTCGAGTGGGACTCGGTACCATATCCTCCAAAGTTTAATGGGGGAAATCATGTAGATACACCCAGACCTTGCCCAAGACAAACAGTGGGATTCGAAGAAATCCAAGTCGAAGGGCAAATCCTACAACGTTATCTGTGTCTTGCCGGATGACGGCAGTGTGACAACAGCTTCTCTAAGCGATTCTGAAGGTGAAAGGCACGCGTGCACAGTGCAGGCTGATGTACCTCAGCCAACGGGCACTTGATCAGGAAAATCATATTTGAAACAGCATGAGAAAATTACTGATGAGACACAACAGCAAACGACGTCAGTACAAGTACCCATTTCAGTTCCAGTCCCGACCTCATGAAAAGAGAAGCAGAAAGAAGTCCGGTTTGACCATGTTCTGAAGAAACCTTCAGGCCTGGGACTTAACGTCTCTTTTCGCTCTGACATACTGGCCCATCTGGCTAATATCCCAGCTCGTATCACCATACACGAGCTGCTTTGCCTCTCGAAAGAGACAAGAGAGGCACTCAGGGATGCACTGGCTAATTCAGAATCATTTCTGACACATGTGCTAGAAATCCCTAGAGATGACACTCAACCCTCGTGTTCTGAATGTCATCATGTTCAGTCGAAAGTACCTGCTATTACTTTCACAGCTGAGGACATGTTCTTCAAGGATAACAAACACGATCGACCTTTGTACTATACTGGATACATCGGTTCGACGTGCATTGAAAGAGTACAGGTTGATCCGGGGTCTGCTGTATCGGTTATCTGCAACCACTACTACGATATACGATTTTAACGCAGGGAGTAGTCACCTACTTGGAAAGATTCGACTCCGTTGCCGAATCAGAAACCTGAAATCAGAAGTGACATGTTACGTCATTGACACTGACACGTCATACAACTTGTTGCTAGGATGACCTTGAATCCATTCTAATTGGATCGTGCCTTCTACTCTGATCGGTACGAACGGTGTTTGCTGAGAAACAACCATTCAAAGGGGTAAAAAATTACTTTACTGATGCCCTGCTATATCAGAAAATCGGTAAAGCATCAAAAGAACCGTTGCCTGACAACGACGACAGTGGCAACTAGTTTTAAAACATGTGCATTTAACCTAATGATCATGTTTGTTTTATACTTCATGTGATGATTACTTGTTTAGATATAGTTTTCATTAAAACTTGTATTTAAATTTGTACAAATAATGAGCTACACTTGATTATTGTGTGTTTATGCTTCATTGCTCATTTGTACTCATTACATGTACTTGTATAACCTAGTTTTGATGATTCTTGTATTCATACTTGTTTTCTTATTCTTGTACATGTTTAGCTTCATGTATATGTTAATTTTGTCTAAAACTAATAAATATACATAAATATCTTTGAGTCACTTGCTTTTATGCAAAATTCTATTATGGACTCGTTTATATTGGGGATATGTATGTATACTTTAAGTTTCGACAAAAAATACATATACCTTGAAGTTTGTTTAGTTTTAATGAAAATAATTTTTTTGATTTTCATATGTTTTAATGTTTTGAGCTTTATTACTTATTTTTATGAATATATTATTCACAAGATTCTTATGCACTCACATTTCTTTTGTTTACTCATGACTTTGTTTTCATGAGCATTTATGAGCTTTATAGATTTTGAGTGATAATTTTTATGTATTTAGCATGCATCATGAGATAAATGATTTGGTTTCATATTTTGAAGGATCTTTAACTAGTTTTTCAAAATTATTTTAAACTAGTTTCTTAATTCTTCAATTGGTAGAGTTTTCAAACATGTTAAATTATTTTTAAACTCTTATTTTTGAAATTTCCTACCAACCTAAGGGCGGTTGGTTGGGTGACCATGCCTTGTGTGCTATAATGACTATTTTTTTTATCTTGTGCATGATAAAGGTGAATGATGTGAGTTATACACATAATTTTCATGATTTATTCATTTTATATACTCATACTAGTTTGCTATATATGTATGATTCAAAATCTCAAGTGATGTTTTTATGCATACATATATATGATTTTTATTATACTTTTTTTACAATGTCTTTACACGTTTTTAAAGAACAAATTATATTTATGCGAAGCTTGACCTTGTTCTTAATGTTAATTGGTATCTTTACAAGTTTATGCATTGATTTCAATTGGTATTTGTTTGGTATCAAAATATATTTCATGTTTTACTTTCAATTAGTATCAAAAACTTACAATAAATTACAATTGGAATCAAAATTTGTTTTATATACTTCAAAAAATCTCCAAATTTTGTTTTAAGTGTTATCAAAAATTTTCTTTTAAAATTTATTGATATGTATTGCCTATATGTAAGGGGAGCTTAACATCTTCTCTATATATAAATTCATATTGAGTGTATCTCACATTGAGGAGCTTGACCTCTCTTCTTTACGTGATACACATGTGTAGGGGAGCTTAACATCTCCGCTTATACATTATATATTATGCCTTATGTGTGTTAGGGTTTAGTCATCCCTTCTTCATGTAATGCATGTATGCAGGGGAAGTTAACTTAACATCTCTCCTCTTCATGAATGTTGTCGCATATACATCTTTATTATTTGATTGTCTTCACCCTTTTGTTGATAAATTGACAAAAAGGGGGAGAAGAATTTAGTGAGTTTATATATGCATGCTTAATATTGGTATTTAAGCATATATGTTTGTTTAAGTTTATAAGCTTTCATTGAATATCTATTTGTTTATTTGTCATGCATGAGAGGGAGAGATTCTATGAAGCTTATCTTTAATCCATATATATATAACTCCATGAGTTTTGTCATCATCAAAAAGAGAGAGATTGTTGGACCAAAGGTCTATCACCCTAATTTTGATGATGATTAACTCATGTAATTATAGTACTAATGATCTTATTTATTTAGTTTCAAATTTTCAATCAAGATCTTAGTAGGTGTTTAGCTTCAACAAAATATTTGAAGTCAAGTTTTGAAGGTAGCACGTGTTGATTCAAGAGTTCCCGCTTCAAAGATCGCATCAAGTACTCAAGAGGAGTCTATCTCTTTGGATCAAGATTTGAACCAAGTCAAGATGGAGAAGAAGATTTTCAAGAGAAGATTTTCAAGGCTTGAGTCTAGTTTTGTAAGTGTTAAGATTTTATTTTTAAATAAAATGTAAAGGATAGATTAGTTGTGATTTGCTCAAGCTCATACGTACGCGCGCACACAGACACACACAATTTATATGTGTTTTCATAAGAATAGTTTTGATTTTAGAAAATACCGTTTTGGTTTTGAGCTTCAAATTATACATCCTTATGTATCATGATTAAATTTCATCAAAACAAGTTATATAATCTATATGTGCTTCGGATTTCAACCATACACATTATTGGTTCAAATGTTTAGAAAAACTTATTTGATGTTTCTATATCATATGTTTAAGTTTTGTATTTATCAAAACTTATTTTAGAGCTTATTGTTAAAACATAGGTATATCTTTTATATGTGTATTAGATTTTATCCATACACACTATGCTTCAAAAGGAGTTTAAATATCTTATTTTTTTATTTTTACAAATTTATAGAAAAACTGTATTTTCCTTTAAAAGTTTGGTATTTGGAAAATACTGGTTTTTGTATAAAACTTAATTTCTATATCACAAAAATAGTTCAAATTATTCGAAATATGTGTTGAATTTTAGTCACATATTTGTTCTTCAAATTTTTACAAGAACTTATTTTTGTGAATTTTATGTGATTTTATGAGATTTTATGGGTATTTAAAAAATCAAGTTTCAAACCCTAAAATCCAGCCTGAGACCACTGGCGGTCGATCGACCAGTCGACCGAACCAGATCTCGGTCGATCGAGCGGTCGACCGATGTGCAAAAAACGTGCACAAGGCTCTGGTCATTAGGCCGGTCGACCGCACAGTCGACCGATCCAGAGAGCTTGCTCTTTGGATCTGGCCCCGGTCGACCGACCAGAGAGTTCACTCTCTGGTTCTGGCTTTGGTCGACCAGGCTGTCGACTGACAGGAAAATTGCCTTAGGGCGGTCGACCGACTGGTTGACCGATAGTCCCAACGGTCAAAAATCTGTTCGTTGGCTGATCGACCGGGCAGTTGACCGACAGGCCATTCTGGGACTGTTCTGGACCCCAACGACTATATTTCTAAACCCTACAAAAAAGGGGTTCTCTTGGCCAATTTTAAAAAGATTTTAGAAAATTTTAGAGCCAGTTGTTTCCATCTCTTGTATGATTTTCTCCACATATTTTTGGGCTAAAATTTTCATATCAAAAGGAGAGTTTTAAGAATGTTTTCAAAAGAGATTTCTTGAGTTTTTCACCACTCTATCTACCTTATTTTCTCACACAAGCTTAAGTTTTTTCATTGCTATATCTATCCTATAGGAGCTTTGTTGTGAGAGTGTTTTTGGTGATCAAAGTGTAGAGATCACCAAGGTTTCATCATTGTATTTGAGGAGGTGAACTTGTGGATTCGCGTTGTGACGAGTTCTTTGGGAGCTCGGTGTAGGGTGCGGCCTCGGCAAGCTAGTGTGCTTGCATGTGTTGTTCTTGCAGGAACAAGAGAGGGACTTGCGAGTCTAAGAGTTCATGAGGGAGCTCAATGTAGGTGTTGCAGCACCGAGTGATCTTGTGAGATCGTTATAGTGAAAATCCTTCATAGTATTGAAGGCGGGGACGTAGAGCAAGTGTGCTCGAACATTGAAACAATTCTCCCGTATTTTTGATTGCTCATCTCTCTCTCTCTCTCTCTCACTTGTGTTTATATATCTTGCATACTTATATTGTTTATATCTTTATATACTTGATATATTTGTGATTAATTATTATATGCTTGGGTGTTTGCTCACACTTGTATTCAACCAAGAGAGCCATAGTGGCACCTCAACTCTTAATCTAGAGGAATCTTGAGGAGACAGTTTAGAGCCCTTCACTGAGAATTCGGCTACACTCTTTGGTTATACTTGGTGTGTTTAGCATAATAGTGTTAGTTTGGATAAAAAGTTTTTTAATTTCACATTTGTTTTACATTAGATTAGCTTGTCACCTATTCACCCCCCTCTAGGTGACCTACATATTAGTCTTGAACCTCCTTATTAGTAATAACCAGATGAGAATTTAATTATAAAGTTGAGGAATAATTAATGATATTGCTTCATTAATAATTGGATCAGTGGACTATATTAGAGTGAGACTGGATCTGGTGATGGAGAATGAAATTGATATATTGTTGATGTGTGTGTGTATGTAGAGTTAGTATCTTAGCACTGAGATGTGGTGACTTACTTTACCGATGGGTAACATTATTTGATTTATTAGATCTGTTGATGCTTAGATTTATTATTGGACTCTTATTATAGTGGAGATTGACTTAGAGTTAAGGAGTGTAGACTGGATTAATATAAATTAATAGAGCACATGGATATATAGTAGATTCACTAACCTATTATTAAGATATTCTTATCCTATCATTTCATTATAGATTGTTTACCATTTCAGATTCAAGATTATTTACGGTATAGCTTTGACTGTGTCTTGACTGGACCTAGTGATTAGCCTAGTTCATGTTTGTGAATGAGTGGTACATTTCATGTAAAGTATTATGAGGCAAATGTTTGGTGATTATTTAGATAGGAATTTTTTTAAATATTGAGGACAAATAGAATATAATGCTATTTTACTAGAAGACTGAATCTATCTTGATGCTTGGAACTATATATGGACTTAATTAGATTTGGAGTTGACCTGAAATGTATATTCTTTATATTGGATATTGTGATTGATCTTGAATAGAAGTGAGAACGTGTGATGATCTTAATCGATGATCTTACTGTTATTAGATGGTGAGGATATAACTAGACATAGCTGATTGTTTATGTGAGACTCTGATATACTGATAATATAAATGATTAGAGTAAACCGACAGAAATAAGATAGCTGGTTATTGATTTATTGAGGTGATGGTTTATCATATCAGATACTTTCACATGGATTGATACTTGATGTTCATGATGATTGTATTGGGACTATTGGTTGATGGATCAGTTACTATTGTATCTTAGTGCAGATAGATGAGATATTAATCAGTTTTAGATGAGACTATCTATTGAGAAGTATCCGGGCTTATTATTGCATTCATGTTATTGAAAGTTACTGGAAAAGTATTGTCAGACCGTAACACATATATTGTTCCATTGTTCTACCATTTATACAGTAATATTGTCTATATTGTTATTGTTATATCATTGATATTGTTACTATCATCGTATCGTCCTAGTAATCAAAATAACATGGATATTGATTGTTCTAAATAATAATAGAATAGACAACTTACACCGGGATTGGGAAAATTGATGGAGGACACAGTGTTTGTATTTTGGGTAGACCTAGAATACAGGTTGCGCAACCAGATACAGTTCCACTGCAGGGTTCCGGGGGATGATTGACATCCCGTATTGTTCATATTGTTATTGTTATTAACTACCTAGCGGTAGGACCTGGTTCAACGCCGGTGATTGGGCCGTGATTCCGGGTATGTACGGAACCCACCTAAAACATGGACAATATCTCTTCTACTGATTTCAATAACATAGGACTTCGATTGAAACGTGTGATAGGCGTAGTATGAGATGCGTCTATTACAGGTGGCAATTAGTGTTCGCTGACATAATTGATAACAAAACAGAAATATTATATTGATATTACAGACTGAACATAGATATATAAATGTTATAATAGACACCTGATTGTACATTGACCTTAGCATGACTTATTCTTCCCACATGATATATATATATAAACTGTGATAGACACCTGACCTGATTTGACATTTGATTTCTGTATTGACTGACTTTATTGCTCTCTGTTCATATTTCATATATTATATCTGTCTTATTTCAGTACTGTTTATCATTATGTACACACGGTTTATATGCACGAGCACCTTCTTTTTTTTTACACACTCATTAGGTCACTTCTTGACGACCCTGAATTTTCACGTCCAGGTATTGGATGTTTCATGTTATTGATCAGGTGTTCAATTGAGACCGGACATATTGCAAGGAGTTGGTGTTCTCCTCATCCACTCTGGTATTATTGTCTTTCTTTTCATTTCTATTGATTCTGTAGTTTTTCTGATCCTCTATACTTTGCTATCAGTTATTATTCTATTCCTTATTTATATTTATCATGTGTGGATGCTTATATGTGATATTACAGTAACCATGATTTATTTTAGTAGATTTTTATAGCTTATTCAGATTACTTTAGGCTTAACGTGTATACATGGGGTATTCTCCTCACGTATATACGTCGTCGACTCTCATCGCGACTCCGTTTTCATGCATTTTGGGAAGCAGGGCGTGATAATCGGGCTTGCCCACCTCCTCAGGACGTCTATCTTCAGAAAGCTTCAGTTTGTTGCTCTTGTTGAGTAACTTAAATAACGAATCAAAATGCTCATCCTTAAAAGAGTACTGCTTGCTGGCACGTGACTGGCTTGAAGAGCTACCACCTCTAGACGGTTGGGGCATAAAGGGAGACTTCGTCTCTGTCTCTAGTGTGTCCTTCCTTTTAGCTTGAAAGACGCTTCTGGCGCATGCCTTATCGACTTCTCAGGTCTGAGCTTGCCTTCTTCCGCCTTAACCCTAGCGATGATCTCCTCTGCTTGCTTGTCTTGTTGGACCAACTACTTCCAGGTATAGCTCTCAGCCACTCCTACCTGAGGTAGGAGTGAGGTTTGCAAATTGTGATGGCATGTTTCCACCAAGGTGGCTTGGGTCACACCGCTGGGACATCGGAGAAACATATTCTGAAATCTCTCCACAAATGCTTTAACCAGATCTCCTTTCCATTGTCTCATCATCAGGAGAGCTGACATGGTAATCTCCGAGTCATCTTTGAAGAAACGGGCAAGGAAAAGCTTCTCCAGATCACCCCAGTTCTAGATAGAGCCTTCTGGGAGCTTCATGAACCATTCAAAGGCAATCCCTTTCGGGGTACCGATCAACAAACGTGCCAGGATGGCATCATTTGATGCTACATTCCCGGTCTAAGAGTTGAAGTAGTAAATGTGCTAGTTCGGTGGCCCCTTGCCATCGAAGGCCTGTAGAATCAGAGCTTTGAACTTAGGAGTGTATGGGACAAGATCCCACTCAGCTGGGTACGACCAAACCACTCCTGCTTCTTGGAGGCCTTTCCGATTGGCTAGGGCCTAAAGACGTTGCTCCAGTTTGCACATACTTCTGGAATGAGTGCTCTCGTTCTCTGAATTAACCTCCTCTTTAGATGGAGGCTTGGATGTCTCAGAGTCGGAAAGCTCTTCATCTTCAATATGCGCAGAAGATGAACTCTCTCCTTCTTTCCGTTTGCCCTTGGACTTCTTGAAAGGAGTCTTGGTCTTTGGCTTCTTCTTTTTATCCTCAAGTAATTATGAAACCATCTGTTTAAGGGTGTCGATAGATTCTTCTTGAGAACGAATCATCTCGAGTTATTCCTCTGGACCTGGGCTTGCTATTCAAAGCGTTTGGCCATTTATTCAGGAGTCCATGTCATGCACGCGAAGACTTCTTTTTCTACGAAAGAGTTCGAGGTATGTGATTCTGCGATGGTAAAGTGTGCCTCGCTTACTTCAATTCCCCGGGCTAGGGCGCTGTAGTCCACGGGGCTACTGTACCAGTCTGCGTATGGGTTTGCCAGTACACTCCTTCCGGCTCAGTGTCAGACTTATTGGAGCTGACTATCGGTTGCTTCCCTTAGTCATGTTTGGCGTAGTGCTTGGACCCACTATGTTTGTAGCGACTTCAGGGTATTCCGCATCAGAGAAGATTCTCCTCATGCGCAAGCGACGCCTCTTGGCCGAGCGAGAGATTGGCGCTGATGATAACCTGTTGAACACCGATTGTTTGCTTACATATGGGCTGCAGGGCATTCAGAGAGCGCCGCTGTAATAAGCCGTTCACAGTGGCATTGTGAAGTGATTTGATGAACACTCCTCTTCTTTATCAAGTAGTCTCTTAGATTCGTCGGAGGGGTCGAAGACACCAGCCTCGAGTCTCTGCGGATGAGGACTTTTTAGCTCCCTTCTGACCTGAGCCATCAGAGAGCGAATGTTAACCTCACATCGCAACCCCGAGACACAAGTCTCAGGGACGCAAGGTTTAGAGACGCAGAGTTCACATTCTGTACGACAGGCGCGGTTCTCGCATTTTTTTTGGCTTTGAGACGCGGGTCTCGTGTCTCTGCTGCGAAGAGACACGGACCTCGCATTGCTGATTATCGCGTTTGTCTGATGACACTTGAGAAATGCGGACTTCAATCCTGCATTCTGGCGCAGAGACGCAGTTCTTGTGTCTCTGAGAAGAGAGCGGACCTCGCGTTGCTGAACGTCGCACCTACAAGGTAGGGTCTCAGAAACACGAGCTTCATGAGCTCCGCATTTTGGTATTCCGAACTGGACTTCACGCGTCTGGTGCTGTTCAGAAGAGACGAGAGCTTGATCCTCACATCCTACATCTGCTGGACAGATGGCCTTTCTAGCTTCTTTCATATGTTATCACGTGCGCGATACCTTTGTCGACATTCAGCATTCTGGTTACGCTTCACAGGTTGTTGGGAACCCCCGATAACCTGGCGCTGAGGAACTTGAGAGGAGAGGCATGGCAAGATTGGCCTTCATCATCGTTGGCCTCACGAGTCTCGTGGGAGACATTGACGCGGGTTATGCAGGCCACGCGGCCAAAAATGGCTATGTTTGCACAGGCCATTCTTGGGGAAGTCTCCGAAGAGACTTGAGAGCAGATCTCTAAGGAGACCCTGCGGTATTGCCGCGTCACTCGGGGGCTCTTGGAGGCAGAAGAGAGAAACTTCTCATACTTTTCTTGATCGAATTCTACGACAAGTGACTTGACCGTCCTTCGCATGAAGTTGACGTCACTTTGCATCACAACTTACTCGTCAGTGGAGAAAGTAGTCCCCTGCGGAGTCACCATCTCTTGTGCGTGGCGGAAAGTTGAAAGTGTATTGCAAAATTTTCTTGAATCAATGAAAGATTATAACAATTCAAATTTCAATTACAAGAGAGGGGAGATACTCAAGCTCGAATCTCCTCTTTATTTAAGGCTGGGTTCTACACATAGCGATGAAAAATGAATCTTGTTTTTTGTTGACCAGGTGAACGTCAAACTCCTTCAGAACTTTTCCTATTGGATCACGGATGGAGTAACACAGCTCCTTGTTGGCCCAAAGGCCTTCCACTCTAGTTTTGATGATGATTAACTCATGTAGTTATGTGTACTAATAATCTTGCAATGTTTAAGTTTCAGATATTTAACAAGATATTAGTTGGTGAAAGCTTCCACACATCTTTCACATGTTGATTCAAGAGCCCGAGCGTCAAAGATCATATATAGCACTTGCTCGGCAAATCAAGGAGTTTTGGATCAAGCCGACTTGGAGATTGCGCTCTACAAGAAGACTTGGAGATTGCGCTCTACTAGAAGACTTAGGTATCCATAGTTTTAGTTTTGAGTTTAGATCTCAAATTGTAAAGATTAGTATAGTATGATAAGCTCAAGTTCACAACACACACGTTTCATGTTTTTGAATATTGGTTTTCGGTTTTTGGTTTAACCGATCTTGGTTTACATGAATAGAGTTTATATCAAAACAAGTTTACATGGTTTAATGTATATTAGATTTGTTCTATATACATGTATGCTTCAACTATTTAAAGAAACTTAGTTTGATATTCTATTTCATGTGTTTTATGTTTTGGTATTTCTATCAAACATATATTTTGGTATTAATGACAAAAACTATAATATGTATATGTTTCATGAATTTCTATCAATATGCATCATGCTTCAAAAGTGTTTAAATATCATATTTTTATATTTGGATGAGTTTTTAGACAAAACGTATTTTCTATTCCAAGTTATAGAAAATACAAGTTTTGGTTTCTGGTAAAAATGACAAGGTACAAAAATAGTTCACATTGATTGATATTTGAGTCAAAACTGTTATCACATGTTTATATATCAATGCAAAATGTTAAAACTATTTTTGGGGATTTTTACAAGATTTAAAAGGATTTATTACAATATTTTTACCCCTGTTTTTCTGGGCTATTTGCTGTCTGCCAGGCGTGGTCGGTCGACCGAACGGTCGACCGAACCTGTAGCCGGTCGACCGTCCGAGTCGACCGACGTGCACGGGGACGTGCACGCTGGCTACTCTTGTAGCCGGTCGACCGAGCGGTCGATCGACTGAGAGCAGACTTGCTCTCTGTTAGTTTGGGTCGACCGGTATTACAACGTTCAAAAATTCGAACGTTGGGCGGTCGACCGACCGGTCGACCGACAGGGCAAAACTGGCAAAAATAGCTGCCAACGGCTAGTTTCCAATTCTGCCTATAAATACCCCATTTTGCAAGAGTTTTTTCTCTAAGGTTTTTGGTGCGAATTTTTTCATACTCTCTGGTGTTTTTGCTGCAATTAAAAGAAGTTTTTGAACTCATATTGAACAATCTATTTTGAGGTTTTTGCTAGGGTTTGGAAAATCAAAGAAGAGGTTTTTGGGAAAAGCTTTTGATTGAACTTCACCATCTTGATTTCTATTATTTTCTCAAGGATTTTTCTTTGTGATTTTGATTTCCATTCCATTAGTTTTCTCCACACTTGAGCTAAAATCTACTATCTTCTCTATAGGATTTTGTGTGGGAAAAAGAGATTGTTTTGTGGTTGTTGTTTGAAACCACTAAGTTGTAAACCCAATTCTTGCTTTGTGCCATTTCCCTCATTGTGTTGAGGAGGTTGTGCAACTTGGGTTGTGAGGTGTTTTGTGTAAGCTTGGTGCTAATCCCTCAAGTTGTGAGGTGATTATTTGTTGGATTGGAGGAGTGCCTCAAGGAGGAGGTCGTGTTTGTAAGGAGAGGAGTTGGGTACTCCTTGTATTGTGATTGCCCCAAATCCTCGGTGGAGGTTCCCTTTGTGGGAGTCCTTTGTGGACAAGCTAGTGGACTTAAAATCCTTCTGGGTGAAGGCGGGGATGTAGAGCTGGGTGCTCGAAGCTCGGAACATATCTCTTTGTTTGCGCTTGATCCATTGACTCTTGCTCTCTCTCTTTACTTTGTGCAAATTGTTATATCTTGTACTTCCTTGTGTGTGCATCATTATATTAATTGCAATTAGTTTTTAAATTCCGCATTAAGTTCACTAGATTAGCATCGTCACCTATTCACCCCCCCTCTAGGTGACTTTTCAATTGGTATCAGAGCTAGTGCTCCTGATATTTTGGTTTAACCACCTAGGAGTCAAGATCTTGGTTTGCTAATCTTCATTTGCATTATCATTTGCACACATATTAGTTTGCACTCATGGCTAGCCCTCCTATGTTTGACCATTTTAGACTTGATGCTTGGAAGGTGGACATGACTAGGCATTTAAAAACTCTAGGTCATCTAGTTTATCAAGCCATCACTATAGAAACCCTCCCTAATAGTAGCAAGCATAAGAAGGCCAATGCACTTGCACTTAAAACACTTAAAGCATCTTTTGATAATAATCTTTTACTTGTTTTTGATAGTTTTGATTCGGCTTTTGCAGTTTGGAGCGTCTTGACATCTCCGGAGCTTCCAAGGATCATTAACAATATGAGGAGATCTATGAGAGATGTATCCGAAGAGCTTTGTTTTATGGCATATGGGAATGACTCCCATGAGGTACAATCGGACTCTCAAATAGATGATAGCTCTAGTTCATATTGCCATGGTTGTTTTGAAGTTCAAAATTTGAATGTTGACCTTGCTTCTAAACTTGAAAATTTTATGGAAAAACATGAGATTTTGAAAAGAAACATTTTGACTTAAAAGAAGAATTAAAGGATTTATGTTCAACTTTTGAATCAGTTTTGCAAGAGAAAGAAGAGATTATTAGTGAACGTGACTCACTTGAATCTCAACTTGAAATTGCTTTAAAAGAAATTGAAGTTTTGAAAAACAAAAATGATTGTGATGATATTTTGGAGCACAATGAGATTTTGTCTTCAAAATTGGATCTTGCTTTTGAAGGAAATCTTGCTTTGCAAAATGAGATTGATTCTATTACAAGAGAATTGGATTTGGTTTTGAAGAAAAATAATCTTTACAAAATGATATTGATATTCATGTTTGCCATGCTAGTGTAGCTTCTACTTCTAGTACACCTATAGCATGCTCCACTTTATCTTCTAGCATTGAAAATGATATTAATAATTTGAAGAAAAGTGTTGAATGTTTGGGCTCCACTTTGAGCCATTGTGCCATGAACCACACTTGTTTGGAATCCTTGATTCGCAAGAAACAAGTTCCAACTATGCATGCACACCCAACACGGCATACACATGCCCATCACGGACACAATCATAACATGTATGCTCATGTGTACACTTGTACACATTGTGGTCGAAAAGGCCATCTTGCTAGATTTTGCTATGATCGTTTACATGTTAAAATTTAGCAACTAATCTTGTTTGGGTTAGGAGAGATACTAACCCCCGTGGACCCACAAGGAAATGGGTACCAAGATCCACCTCTTTGATTTTTGATGTAGGTGGAGGCTCTCGCATCACGTGAGAGTTTTGGGTGCCTTGAGGTGGATGAGTTCTAAGCCTAAAAGAGAATCATTTGGATGCTTCACACTCAAGGAGATTTGGTGGGAGGACCACCATGGGTTTGGAGAACTAGAGATGCACCTTCATCGGTTTTGGTATCATTCTCTAACTCCCATTTTATTTTGCATGCTTTTAATGTTCATCTATTTATAGCATGTGTTGTTGTTCATTATGCTTATGCTATGTTAGTTAGATTAGTGTTATACATGTTTAGTTACTTGAGCACCCATGTTTCATATGGATCTATATTTAGTGTTCTCACCTTGTTTAGAACTAACATGTATGCCCTAGATCTAATGCACATACATTTGCATTATGACCATTTGGATGTTTATGATTATATGATGATTTGTTTTGATGACTCATGTTTTAGTATGATATTTGCCATGTTTATTAGACTTATGCTTTACATGATTAGTGGTTGAGACACCCATGATTAGTATGGACCCATATTTTGTGTTCTCTTTATGTTTTAGCTATCATGTTAATCATAGATCTATGCACATGTCTTTGTCATGCTAAACATATGGTTGACTATGACATTTTGTTTTAATATTTCGTGTTTTGATTATTATGTTTATCATGTTGGATTATGATTCCCGTTTTATGCTTCATGTTTTGACTACTTGTTTGAATGATAATTTTCATTAAGACTAGAATTTATACTTGTATAACGAGTGAACTACAAATAGACCTTTATATATGTTTGTGCTTGAACGCTCATTTGTATTCATTTGATGTACTAGTATAGTCTAGTTTTGATGATTCTTGCATTTGACTTGTATTCACTATTTTGCATGTTTTGTTTTAACTTCATGTATATGTACATCTTGTCCAAACTATCATCTATACATATACATCCTTGAGCCACGTGCCTTCATGCATATAATTTGTGAACTCATTGTGTTTAGGATATGTATGTATACTTTATTTGTACATGACATACATATGCCTTGAAGTTTTAAATCGTTTGGATGAATTTCATGTTTTCTAAGTGATTTCACATTTATGATGAATTTTATTTTTTTTTAAAAAAAAAGATGATTTCAATTGGTGATTTCACAATAAATTTCATATGAGCTTGATTGTCCATTTTCATGTTGATATGTTTCTCACAACACTTGTACACTCACCCTATTTAATGTTTTCTCATGACTTAGTTTTCATGAGTACAAATTGTGCTATATGGATTTTTGAGTGTTTTAGTGCCATGTGGTTTACATGCGTCTTCATGAAAAATAATTTTGTGTTACTTCTTACTTGAAGGATTTCGTACTAGTTTTCAAACTTTCATTTAACTAGTTGCGATATTCTTTATTTTGGTAGTGATTTTCAAACAAACTATGATTTCAAATCTATTTTTGAAAACCCCTACCATCAATGGGCGGTTGGATGGGAGATCATGTTCATGTATGCTTTATGTTGAAAATCATTTAAAACTTGAATCATGAAATGGGTGGTAGTTGATATGAGTCATACACTTGATCTTATTGTTGTTTCAATTGGTATCATTGAATTCTTTCAATTGGTATCAATCTTGACATCCTTTTGTATACTCATATATGTTTTGTTTTATATATGTATGCTTACACTTCATATAGTATCAATTTCAATTGGGATCTATTTCTTACATACATATATAGATGATTTATTTGTGCTTCAAGATATCACAAATTCTGGTTATGTTAAGCTTGAGTTTTTCAATTGATATCCATATACAAGCTTTATCATAATTTTAAGATTGCTAAGCTTGAATTTTTAATGAATATCATGTTTCAATTGATTTAATTTTCAATTGGTATCTTTTATTTCAAGCCTATGCATATTTTCCTATGGTATTTCATAAAGGGGGAGAAAACTCGTATTTTATATTTCAATTGGTATTTGGCATTGTTTTTGTTTCCCACTCCCTAACTTTATGATATCAAAGTAATTGGTATCATATGCTTATAATGAAAAATATCTTCTTTTGGTATCAAGTTTACATTACATGTTTTCATTTTGATATAAAATGTTATTTTGTTTCAATACCTTGTTTTATTTCAAATAGGATTTGGCATTTCTCAAAGTTTGTTATTTTCAATTGATATCATATTGACTTTGGTTTTACCCCTTGGAATAATTTATTGCTTCTTTGTTTTGAAGATTTAGGGGGAGAAGTATTTGTTTTCATTATGTTTGCTTTTACCCCTTTGTTGATGATTGACAAAAAGGGGGAGAAGAATTTGTAGTTTATATGCATGGTTGATTTATGCATATGTTTTGGTTGGTTTTCAGTTGTTTCAATTAGTAATAATATGTTGGTTTCAATATGATTGGTTATTGGTATCAAGAGCAAGAACATGTTTTAGTAATGTTTTGTTTAATTTTCAATTTTGGTATCAAGAGCAAGAGCATGTTTTGATAATGTTTTGTTGTATTAGTATTGTTTTATTGGTATCAAGAGCATGTTTTGATATTATTTTAAACACATATAAACATGTTTAAGAACATTCATTGCATATCTTATATGTTTTATTGTTATGCATGAGTTAAGGGGGAGTTTCTTTGAAGCTTTACTTTAATCCATGCATATATAACTCCATGAGTTTTGTCATCATCAAAAGGGGGAGATTGTTGGCCCAAAGGCCTTCCACTCTAGTTTTGATGATGATTAACTCATGTAGTTATGTGTACTAATAATCTTGCAATGTTTAAGTTTCAGATATTTAACAAGATATTAGTTGGTGAAAGCTTCCACACATCTTTCACATGTTGATTCAAGAGCCCGAGCGTCAAAGATCATATATAGCACTTGCTCGGCAAATCAAGGAGTTTTGGATCAAGCCGACTTGGAGATTGCGCTCTACAAGAAGACTTGGAGATTGCGCTCTACTAGAAGACTTAGGTATCCATAGTTTTAGTTTTGAGTTTAGATCTCAAATTGTAAAGATTAGTATAGTATGATAAGCTCAAGTTCACAACACACACGTTTCATGTTTTTGAATATTGGTTTTCGGTTTTTGGTTTAACCGATCTTGGTTTACATGAATAGAGTTTATATCAAAACAAGTTTACATGGTTTAATGTATATTAGATTTGTTCTATATACATGCATGCTTCAACTATTTAAAGAAACTTAGTTTGATATTCTATTTCATGTGTTTTATGTTTTGGTATTTCTATCAAAACATATATTTTGGTATTAATGACAAAAACTATAATATGTATATGTTTCATGAATTTCTATCAATATGCATCATGCTTCAAAAGTGTTTAAATATCATGTTTTTATATTTGGATGAGTTTTTAGACAAAACGTATTTTCTATTCCAAGTTATAGAAATACAAGTTTTGGTTTCTGGTAAAAATGACAAGGTACAAAACTAGTTCACATTGATTGATATTTGAGTCAAAACTGTTATCACATGTTTATATATCAATGCAAAATGTTAAAACTATTTTTGGGGATTTTTACAAGATTTAAAAGGATTTATTACAATATTTTTACCCCTGTTTTTCTGGGCTATTTGCTGTCTGCCAGGCGTGGTCGGTCGACCGAACGGTCGACCGAACCTGTAGCCGGTCGACCGTCCGAGTCGACCGACGTGCACGGGGACGTGCACGCTGGCTACTCTTGTAGCCGGTCGACCGAACGGTCGACCGACTGAGAGCAGACTTGCTCTCTGTTAGTTTGGGTCGACCGGGCGGTCGACCGGGTATTACAACGTTCAAAAATTCGAACGTTGGGCGGTCGACCGACCGGTCGACCGACAGGGCAAAACTGGCAAAAATAGCTGCTAACGGCTAGTTTCCAATTCTGCCTATAAATACCCCATTTTGCAAGAGTTTTTCTCTAAGTTTTTTGGTGCGAATTTTTTCATACTCTCTGGTGTTTTTGCTGCAATTAAAAGAAGTTTTTGAACTCATATTGAACAATCTATTTTGAGGTTTTTGCTAGGGTTTGGAAAATCAAAGAAGAGGTTTTTGGGAAAAGCTTTTGATTGAACTTCACCATCTTGATTTCTATTGTTTTCCCAAGGATTTTTCTTTGTGATTTTGATTTCCATTCCATTGGTTTTCTCCGCACTTGAGCTAAAATCTACTATCTTCTCTATAGGATTTTGTGTGGGAAAAGAGATTGTTTTGTGGTTGTTGTTTGAAACCACTAAGTTGTAAACCCAATTCTTGCTTTGTGCCATTTCCCTCATTGTGTTGAGGAGGTTGTGCAACTTGGGTTGTGAGGTGTTTTGTGTAAGCTTGGTGCTAATCCCTCAAGTTGTGAGGTGATTATTTGTTGGATTGGAGGAGTGCCTCAAGGAGGAGGTCGTGTTTATAAGGAGAGGAGTTGGGTACTCCTTGTATTGTGATTGCCCCAAATCCTCGGTGGAGGTTCCCTTTGTGGGAGTCCTTTGTGGACAAGCTAGTGGACTTAAAATCCTTCTGGGTGAAGGCGGGGATGTAGAGCTGGGTGCTCGAACCTCGGAACATATCTCTTTGTTTGCGCTTGATCCATTGACTCTTGCTCTCTCTCTCTCTCTTTACTTTGTGCAAATTGTTATATCTTGTACTTCTTTGTGTGTGCATCATTATATTAATTGCAATTAGTTTTTAAATTCCGCATTAAGTTCACTAGATTAGCATCGTCACCTATTCACCCCCCCTCTAGGTGACTTTTCACTCCTGTCCAATGAAATCTCAAAGAGATTTGGAAAAACTCGAACTTGGCAAGTTTGTGTAGAAGAGTTGAACTCTTTGTAAAGCCGATAATCCTCAGCTGAAAATTCCGACCCCTCTTTGATAGTAGTTATAGCTATTTATTGGGATTCTAGGGATAAAACTATCCCCTAAAAACCCTCCATAATGGGGGTTAACTCCCCTCATTATGTGGGCAATACTTGATCAAATAATGGGGGTAGTTATAACTAAGATGCAGGGCTCATTTGCAGTTGAAATGTGAGCCTGACTCTACATTTAGCCGTTGAGGTGATGTTGGACGCGGGTCTCGAGCTCCACGTTTGGGCGCTACTGTGGTGTTGAAACACAGGCATCGAGCCCTGCGTTTTGGTACTGTAATGATGTTGAGACGTGGGCCTCGAGCTCTGCGTTTTGGCACTGCAGTGATGTTTTAGATGCGGGCTTCGATGAGACGCGGGCTTCGAACTTTGCTTCTTGATATTGCATCAATAGCTTTGATCATCATTGCATTTGAAGTATGGACTCTGTTATCTGATGACTTGTCTTTAGTGATTTTTAGATAGTCTACAGTGATATGCCTTCATGTGTGATGATTAAACAATGTCATATATCATAGGCCGATGTGCAGTGATGACCCGAGATAAATCATCATCATTGGGGGCTTGCATGAAAGCATATTTGGCTTTGACACTGGCTTCAAATTCTTTTCTGGCAGTTTCGGACCAAGTGCCCTCATCACCATCGGGTTTAACAAAATGTTTAAAGATGGTCATAGCAACCCAACTTCCTAAAGTTCAAAGAAGACGGTCATCAAACTTTCCAAATAGGAAAGTTAAGTCCATCAAACTTGGGTGGGCAATCTACACCTCTATAGGCCATGTGTGTGCAAACAAATATAATGATTAGCAACAAGGATCTTTAACTCTAGGTTGTTAAATCAAATCAAGAGCACCAAGCTCTGATACCTCTTGTAATCAACTAGAGGGGATGAAAAGGTGATGTGCTAATCCAATATGAAAATTAAAAACTTTAACTAACAATTCTAAACTAAACAAAGCAATCAAATAATACCAATCATGTATACTAATTAAACACAAATAATATCAAACATGTAAAGATATAAACAATATGAGCTTGCTAAAATACACCTAGAGGGGGTGAATAGGTGTACTAGCTAATCAAGGACAAATGATATGGAATTAAAAACTCAATTGCAACACACTATGTGTAACAAGAGTGAGGCCGAATTCCCGGTGAAGGGCTCTGAAATTACTCCTCGAGATCCCTCTAAATTAAGAGTTGAGGTGTTATATAAAGCTCTCTTGGTTCAACACAAGTGTGGGCATACACAAACTATATCAAGCATATGAATATGTACAATATAAAGTAATTCAAGATATAAGAGAGATAGAGTTAAGAGATAGTAGATCAAACGCAAACAACAAGATATGTTTTGAGGTTCGAGCTATTGCTCTACGTCCCTGCCTTCACACAGAAGGATTTTCACTATGTCCACACAGGACCTTCCACAAAAGGATCTCCACTGAGTAATTACAACACTACACTTTAAATACACTACTCCTCTCTCAAACAAAATCATCTCTACACAAGAGGGATCGACACAAAGCCAAAGCAAAGAAAAGATTACAATCTTGGTGATCCAATGATCACAAACAACACTTGGTGATCACAATAGACCACAAGCAATTTTTCTCACAAAAACAAGATCCTATAGATTGGATTAGAGATGATAGCTCAAGTGTGAGAAAATAAAGTGTTTGGAAAGAAAAATAACAAAAAACACTTGGGAAAATTACTAGTTAGATATGAAAATAAGGATCAAAACCAATTTCTCAAAGACTCTCTTTTCTTTGATTTTTTCAACACTTTAAAAACAAATAAAAAATAAAACTTTTAGGCTCAAAAACTCCTTTTAAACTTGCTGCAAAACACTTAAAAGATGGGAAGAAAAGCTCTCAAAAAATTTTGTTGAAAACAGCCCAAGAGAACCCCTTTATATATGCTCTCAAGAATATAGCTGTTGACAGTTAGAAAAGGTCATTTTTGACCTTCCGGTCAACTGGCCTGTCGACCGACCAACGGTCATATTTCTGATCGTTGAGCCACCGGTCGACCGTCCGGTCGACCGCTCCAGGCAAAACTTGCCTATCGGTCGACCACCCGATCGACCGGCGCTACCCAAGAGTTGGGTAGTTACAGTCGATCGACTGGCCTTATAGGCTGGCCTTGTGCATGTTCTTGTTCACATCGGTCGACCGACCTCTAGTCCGGTCGACCGCCAACAGGCTCATGCTGGGATAAAAGGATTTGAAACTTGGTTTTATTAACTCCTGTAAAATCCCATAAAATCTCATAAATTTCACAAAAATAGGTTCTTATAAATATTTGAATAATAAATATGTGTGACCAAAAATCAACACATATTACAAACTATTTGAACTATTTTGTGATATAGAAATTAAGCTTTAACACGAAATCGGTATTTTTTAAAAACCAAACTTTGAAATGGAAATCTGTTTTTTTTCTCAAATTTGTATAAATACAAAAAGAAGATATTTAAACTCTTTTGAAGCATAGAGTATATGGATAGCATCCAATACACATATAAAAGATATATTTATGTTTTTGATAATAAATCCAAAACAAGTTTTGTTAATTACAAAACTCTAAACACATGAAATAGAATCATCAAAATAAGTTTTTCCAAATATATGAAGTATAGATGTATAGATGAAATCCAATATACATTAAACCATGTAAACTTGTTTTGATTCAATCTATTCATGAAAATCATATATATGTGTACTTGAAATTCAAAACCGGCTAAACTGAAAACTAAACGTATTGAACATGTGTGTGAGTGAACTTGAGCATATCAACACTAGTTATCTTACACAAGATCTAAACACAATTTAAAGCTAAACAAACCCAAGTCTTCTTGTAAAACTCCTTCTCCAAACCGACTCGATCCAAACACGATCCAAAGAGCTTGACTCCATCCGAGTGCTAGATGCGATCTTGACACGCGAGCTCTTGAATTAACATGTGTTTGCTCCAAAACTTTTTTGTTGAAGCTAAATACCTACTAAGATCTTGATCAATAACTGAAGCTATATAAATATAAGATCATTAGTAAACTAACCTTTATAAGTTAATCATCATCAAAACTAAGGTGAAAGGCCTCTAGGCTAACACTTGCAAGATATTAAACAAAGTGAGTAAGAGAGAGAAGAGCAATCACAAACACGGAAAATTTGTGTCGAGGTTTGAGCAACTTGCTCTACGTCCCCGCCTTCATCGCAATGAAGGATTTCCACTAACTTAATCCCGCAAGATCACTCGGGTCGTAACATCTACAAAATCCGTCAAGAACTCTCGGACCCGCAAGTCCTCACTCGTTCTCGCAAGAACGACACACTCGAGCCCGCAAGCTCGTTCAAGGCCTTAACCTCTACAACCACTTAATTACAAAGGATGGATAAGTGATCAAAACTCTTGATCACAAATAAACTCTCACAACAAAAAAACCTATAAAATAGATATAGAATTGATGGCTCAAGCTTGTATGAGAAAACTATAGAGATTTGGATTGAAAAGCTCAAGAGAAACCCAATAAAAAAACTCTTTAAAAATTAAAAATTGTAGCTCTTAAAACTTTTTTGAAAAACACTACAAGAAATAAGAGATTTTTTTGCTTTGAAACTTGTAGAGATTTTTCCCAAAGAGATGAAAATATTAACTCCCAAAACTTTGTTTAAAACTCTCTAATAGATTGGAAGTAAAGCTCATTAATGTTGGTAAAAAAGCTTGTTCAAACCCCCAAACCCAAGCTCTATTTATAAGCCCCAAAGAAGAAAAACAAAACAAAAGGCAAAGCAAAAACAAAAAATATAAAAAAATTGCTGGCCCAACGGTTAGTTTACTAGCAGGCTCTCTGGCCTCGGTCGACCGGGCATTCAGTCGACCAGCCCAACAGCCCCTGGAACGTTACAGCCACAGTCGACCTCACTGGTTGACCGGGCTTCAGCCCAGAACCTTTTTTTTTAATTTTTATTTTATAGAGATTTGAATTTTGAAAACCATTTAAAATTCAAATTAAAATCTATAAAAATCCCAAAAATAAAAAATAATATGTATAAAAATTAACATATATTTTAAAATAAATTATTTTTTTAATATTTTAAACATATTTTTAAATATAAACTATTAAAACATTTAAAATTAAACTCTATTAAAAAACAAATAAATATTTATAAATGCTAGAAAAATAAGTTCTTATAAAGATGATAAAGCAAAAATATGTGTGATAAAAATCAACACATATTACTGACTTGAGAACTTCTTTTTGATATTTCAAATACACTTTTGAAATATAAACTATATTTAAAATTGTTTGTTCAAAAGATTAAATTTTAGGCTTAAATAAATTAAACCAAATTTATATAAAATATAAAAACAAGTTTTTCAAACTCATTTGAAGCTCTAATGTACATGGACAAACTTCAATATACATATAAATCAATATGAACAAATTTTTTAGATTTTATTTCATAAAATCAAATATTTGAAAAACTAAACCGTAAACCACAAATTCATTTTCAGTTAAACTTATCAAACCAATATAGAAAACTTGTCTGTGTGAGTAAACTTGAGCAATTAAATCTAATCTAAACTTTACAAGTATCTAAACAAATTAAACTTATAAACATTTTACTCAACTCATGTTCTTCTTAATCTTCTTCTTCTTAACTTGATCCAAACTTGATTTTTTTGAGCTAGACTCCATCTTGAGTGTTATATGTGTTCTTTATGCTTGAGCTCTTGAACAACACTTGACTTTGAGTTTATTGATGAAACTAAAAATAAACTATGATCTTGATTAAAGCTGTAACTTAAATATCATAAGATCATTAGTACATAACTATATGAGTTAATCATCTTCGAAATTAGAGTGATGAACCTTTAGGCCAACAGAGAGATGTCTTTTGTATGAGGCCTATATAAGGTCAAGACTTGCATTTGTTTTAGGAGTTCAGTTGATTTGATAAATTTAAACTTTGCATTGTAACTTTTTGCTTTATGTTAAATCCTTACATGGTGATGTGCTGAGTGGGAGAGAGATCTCCTTTGTGGTGAGCCAAAATCAATCTTTATCCTCCTAAATCCTATTTTTTTTCCCTCTTTATTTTTTTCCTTCCCATTCTTCATCAATACGACAATTGCACTTTCGGCCATCCTCCTTAATTTCTTCCTTCTTAACTTGTTAGGAAAGGCAAGTGTCATCAAATTCTAAATAAGGATGGTATTGACTTTCAGTTATTCAGTAATTAATATGCATGGCAGAAAAGTTTAAAGAATATAAACTCTCAGGATAACATGCAAGAAGATTTTAGACATTTGACTAACTTTCAATAATTCAATAATTAATACGCATGACAAAAAGGTCAAAGAATATAAATTCTTAGGATAACATGAAAAAGAATAAGATTTTAGACATTTGACTATTCGAAACAAACAAACTAACTAGACCTTATCATAATTCATAAACTAGAGGAAACTACCAAGTTTCCATCTTCAATTATAAATAAGAGGTGAACCTCTCAAGTTTTAGTTTGTGTAATCATTTGCTTTTGATCTTTATTAGCCAAAGAAAGAGTGTCTACAACATGAAGAAGCAGGGTTCCGGGATATTCGTAGTAATTTTATTGTTAATTATTCTAACTTCAGGTAATTTTCTTCCACAGGTAATAATTTTATATATATATAATATTCTTTAAGGAGATTTGTTAATTTGATTTGAGTGAGTTCTTAAGAATATGAAGAAAGTAAAATGGATAACATAATCAAAGAATGATAATTTCTTTATTAGATTTTAAAAGATATCAATTGATGATGTCATTTATTAAGATCTTCTTAAACGTAACTTACAATTCCTCGAATATAATCATTTCTTTATATGTTCTTCATTGAATAGATTATTGTTTATAGATTTTTGATATTTAGTTCTACTTCCTAAACCAATTATATTTGGGTTAAGTCACTACTCCAATCATGAATTAAAATTGCATCAAATTTAGAGTTTGATTAAAACTTATTTAAGTATTTTAATCACCTCTTTTTCGATATATGTGTTTGTGGCATTATAATTCGATTATTGGGTTATTATATGTGGATCACTTACATGAATTCTTCTTGCTTCTAAAATGAACATCAATACTTGCAGAGATGATAATCAATGTTAACGCGGCTTGCAATAATGAAAAATGCTACGACTCATGCATCTATTGGGGCTTTCAGGGTGGAAAATGCAGGAAATTCATCTTCTTCAGATTGTGTATCTGTGGTATTGCATTTTGGAAGCCACCAGAATAGTCTTTTTTAAGCTATGCCTTTGTTCAATAATCGATGAAGTTATCTTCAGTGTATTTTGGCTTGCTCAGTTAATAAAATTACAGTTCTCTAATGACATTTGTTGTTCCTAAACTTTATGTCCTATATTTTTCAATTATTTAACATACTAAATTTAGAGCTTGAACAAGCAATAATAGGAATCAAATAAACTACAAAATAAATCAAAATCAATGATTAAATAAATAACTGAAAATGAAACTGGCCTGTGAAGGAAGCAGTCATGCTAGTCACTGCCCTGAAGGCAAAGACATGTCCTATCGCCCGGGCGTTGAATCGGTCTTGTCAACTAGCGGTAAAGGATCCCTGGAAAGAACCAGCATCTGGTGTGAGCATGAACACAGGTCTCCTACTCAGATAAAGAACGGTTTCCTACTTGAGAATAAAAGTTTAATTTAAAATAAGAATTGAGCTCTTCACGCTTGCAACAGAGGAGATCAAAGATGGAGAAGAGAATTGTTTGGTTGTGTGTTGGCTTTGAGAATAAGGGGCATATTTATATGATGAATGGCCCCCCATTCCAACAACCATATCTGGATTTGAGGGTAATGGACGAGTAAATGCACACGATCCCCGAATCTAAACAATCAATAATAAATGTCTATAACAATCGTCAATAAATGTAGTGGAATCAGTCAAAATAAAAAGAAGTAAAAAATAAAAATAAAACTTTCTTGCTCCGTGCACGGGCATGCATTGAATAGCGGCGTGTGTGCCGCCGCCGCTAGCACGTGTGTGGTGTACCGGACCCATAACAATTAATTCACAACAATAGCATGAGGAATAAATGGTATTTAAACACCTATCCTTTTCATATCACATCCCTTGTGGGGCTAAACAAATAGGCTAAAGTGCATACCAAAAGGAAATTCTAGCTTTCCCTTAGTTGTGCCCACTCAACCTAGATTGCAACACTAAAGAGAGTCCATAACAATAACAAAAGCAGCTAAGCTTTTATCCTAATCTTTAGGTGTTCAACTAATTGTATCCTTTGCCGCATCAGCTTATTATCATTTATAAAATTAAAGATTGTAATGCCTCTTTTAACCTAAACAAATATTAGGAGTTTGTTTAAACAAAATGTATCTTTCCTTTCTTCTCGACTTACAACTTTTAAGTTAAATTCCAAGGGACTCCATAACTTGATAAGAGTGCAATTCTAAATGAAAACCTCCATCCTACTTGAGAGCATGCTTTGATACCTTATATTCAATATATGTTGAGAGAAAAAACGTAGGATGAAATATCAAATTTAGACCAAGTGTACTTTAAGGTGGAGTGCTTAAGCATATCAACTATCTTCTAAATCAGGTACCTTTATAGCACAATAGTGTAGCTTGTTTACACTGTGCAAGAGGCTTGGTTCAACCCCGATTTGCACCAGGGTATGTCATATTCGCCAACAAGAAAAAAAATATATTATATTTATTACAATCTTTATTTGCTTTTTTCTTCTCATTTTCTAATATGCTATCATTTTAATGTTTCATTATTGCTCTTCACTGACATAGGATGAAATAGTCCTACAAAAAAATCTACACCATCTCATGTAAGTTGTTATTGGGTCGGACCAGCTTAGGCAAGGATCCAACCCGACATGACTCGTGCCCGCGCGAGCCCTAAAAGGACTATGACTGTGTGCACAAATCCGAGTCTCTCATCACTCTTTCGGTGTCATTGATTGGAGTTCATTTATGCATCATTTTATACCACTATACTATGCTTTATGTGAATAAATATGGGATTTTTATTGCCTTTTTCTCTCTTTTTTCAGGTCCAATATTTAATGGAGAAGAAGACCCAACAATTATGATTTTTAAAGGAATTAAGAGTAACTTAGAAGCCCACAAGAAGAAAGCCCAGATCTGGACTGATCCAAAGCATATTCCCCACTTTCTAGAAGATCCAGCTGGGCACACGAGGCATAACAGAATGGCAGAAAATTCGCTGGCACAACGGCCAAGATTCTGCCGCGGAAACGCGGCTCTGGCCGCGGATCTGCGGTAATCCTTTGGCCGTTGATCCAGCGTTTGATCCAACGGCTGTGGTGGGATGGCCTATTCTTCTGAAGGCTATAAATAGACCCCTAGGGTCTCTGTAATCAGGGAGGAGAGAAGAGCATTCTTGTTTAGGAAAATTGTTAGGGTTTCTCTAGGTTTCTTTAGTCTCTTGTGTAATTTTCATTTTCTCCTTCTAGATCTAGAAAAAAGAGAGTGAGGGTGAGAATTCTTTGTAATTGAAAAAGGTGACAACTTAAAACAAGGGATCAATCTTTCCTTCCTCAAGTCTTTTTCTTGTTCTATTGCATTTTCCTTCAAGTTCTTGCTTTCTTGCTTTTACTTTCTACAATGTATTTTTGCTTGTTCTTTCTTTCCATGGCTAGCTAACTCATTAACATGACTAACTAACTTCTAACACTACTAACTACTAACTTTTGGGTGATTGCTAACTCATATGAATCATTGGATGTTCTATTTCTAGTCTTGCAATTTACAAGTTCTTTTCATCCCCAATGAAGATGAGTTATGTTCAATTCTTAGTAAATGCTTTGTATCCCCTCCATATGATTTATGTGTACCTCACTTAGAGCCTTGTCTCTTGAACAAGTGTCTTGATGGAACATGAAGATGGATCACTTCATTGTGCTAACAACTATTGTACAAGTTTCTTATTTCATACTAGCTGGATTATAGCTTTGATGGACTAATGAATTTTACATTCTTGATTAGCATACCTAAATGTGACTACCCATGTTCCATTATTGAAACTCTATTTAGGGAGCCGATGATCAAAGGAGGCCACTAGCCAAGCCTAGATGAGAACACATCCTCGATATGGGACAACACATAGACTTGACAAAGCAAGATATACTATTGCCGATGAATCAACATGAGGCATGCATCACCCAACGAGAGTAGTAAGTTAGTAGTGTAGAATGTTAGTTAGTCTTGACTTTCTCTCTATCGTATTTCAAAACCCTTTTCTAAAACGTTCTCTTTCTAAACATCACCGTTTTTCATTCCGTCTTTCATTCCGTTTTGCTTTTTCTTTACAAAAACTACAAAGATTTTTCACTCTTTTTCACTTCGTTTTGTTTTTCATTCTTTAAACAAAGAAGAACTTTCATTTTTCTTCTCGAAATTCTCAACATTAAAACCTTGAATGCTTCTATCGCTAACCCTCCCTGCGGATATGACCCGTCATAGCTTGTGCTATAAACGGTGATTCGAAGGAGTAAAGTAAACCTTCATATACATTTGGAGTTTTGATCATCAGCACATGGACGTCAACGGTTTACTATAATCCTCTCTCAATATAATTACTCCTTCCGAACAAATATTTGACGCCGTTGTCGGAGAGGGTAACGGTTTTTATTGAGTTTTGGAACTAAAACGAATTTTTTCTTCTCTGTTGCAGGTTACAGGTTAAGGAAACAGGAAAAGAAGACTTGCAGTAACATATGAGTGGTCTTGGGTCTCTGCTCTAGAAAGCAGAGACCAAGTACCCCTCTGAATTGTCGCATATTCTCGGCTTTTGCCGCGTATCGCGGCAAGGAAGAGTTCACTACTTACTGGTTTTGTGCAGGGCTGCTTGCTTTGCAAAATTATAGCTTGCTGCAAACTTTATTTCTTGTATGCCATCACCAGGAGCCTGCTAATAAACCAACAGTAAAACATTTGTTGAAAAGGTTAAAAATTGATTAGACGTTTGCATTTTAGGCACGTGTCTTTTCAATTCATTTACTTTACTGTTGAAGAGTGCTGGAGCAAGGTACGTTCGCATTGCATTTAGAATAGGACTCATCTCTTGGTTGATTTACATCACTTTGAGTGAATCTTATTTGCATATATTGTACACTTGAACAAATTGATCTTAAGGGCACCACCCCAATAACAAGATAAGGTGGGGATTTAATCACCCTTCCTTGGCCCAAAATTACATTCTAAGCACTCACAATCCCAAGCTTTTTAATAAAATTGATAGACGTTGGCCCCTAGGGACATCCGACTCGATAAGAGATCAACTGAGATTGGAAATTATTTTTGATTCATACTCCAGTCAAATCAGTGTCTAAGGTTGGGGATTAAGAGGTTAAGCCTCGAAGATACCGTGGTTTGGCGTAATTAAGGCCCGTTGCTTACACACGGATACCTCCCATCGTATTTTGCCCCTACCTGGCTGATTAGCTGTGGTCTGACTCGAGCAATAACCTTCTTCGATTCATCGAACAGTTAGGAGTTATCTAGGTCCAGGGATCTTAGATAGCTTGTGATTATTTTTATTTTTTTTCGTGTTTGTTATCTTCCTTTTTCGCTTGATTGTTTGGTGAACGTTGTCTGTGATTGTGCATGTAAGAGTGGTACCAGGATCCAATTTCAGCAAGACTTGTTAGGACTTCTACACTTGCACAAACACCACTTCCTGACACAATCCTAATCATGGCTAACAATACTTCTCTCCAAGACAAGTTCTACCCCATTCGCACTTCACTTCCTTCATGCATTCTTTTACCTGAGGCAAATGGAAACAGTTTTGAGCTTAAACCGCAATTCATAAATACACTCCCTAGGTTTCATGGCCTAGAATCCGAGGACGCATATTTCTTCATTCGTGAGTTTGAAAAAGTGTGTTTGATGATGAGAATTCCCCAACTGGGGAGGACGCTGTTAAATTAAGGTTCATTCCCTTCGCGCTTAAGGATATAGCCAAGAAGTGGCTATATAATCTGCCTGCCAGTTTTATCTCGTCATAGGATGATTTTGTCAAAAATTTTCTTAAGAATTTCTATCCCATTCATAAACGGCTCTCATCAGAAAAACATAATGCAGTTTAAGCAGGAAACAAGTGAACCATTTTGGAAGTATTTTGAATGGTTTAAGGATTTACGAGCCCAATGTCCTCATCAAGGCATAGAGAAGTGGCGGCAGTGACAAATTCTCTATGACGGACTAGACTACCAAACTAAGACACTCCTTGAGACTATGTGTCAAGGGAAATTTTTGAAGAAAGATGAGAATCAAGGTTGGGACCTCTTTGAAGCTTTAGCAGAAAAAATCATTCAATGGGAGTCTTGCCCCGAGAAAACCAATTCCACCACTTCCAGAACTGGTATGCATTCAATTGAATCCTCTATAGCTACCGAGGCAAAGATAACACAATTGATGAAAAGGCTAGAACTTCTCGAGGCTAGGGAGCCGAATTTTGTGAATCAGGTCAACCCACCACTTGTGATCAATCCGGGTTGTACATACTGCCATACTCTTAACTACCTGTTTGAGGAGTGTCCTGTCTACCAAGCTCAAACGTACCCTGAGAATATGAATGCAGCATATACCAGACCCAACTACAATCTTACTCCAAAACATACAACCCGGGATGGAGGAGCCATCCAAATTTCTCATGGAGTCAGTCTGGTCATGAGCAACCAAGGCAACAATTTTCACACCAATATCCTGCTCAGTCTCATCAACACAGTTTCCACCAGAGTCCACCATATTTTCAATCAAACTTCTAACATAACTTCCAGCCCACATATCAGCAACAGCAAACACAAAATCATCCAGATAAAAAATTATCAGATTTGAAAAGAATGATTGAAACTTACCCAAAACCTAGGCCTCAATGATGAACACCCACCACCAAGCTATCAATTGGTTAGAGGTTCAGATAGGTCAACTGGCTAACTCATTAAATGAAAGACAAAAGGGAACACTGCCAAGTCAGCCATTGCCCAATCCTAAGATCCCTTCCCTGTTCATGAAGCTGAAGACATAGGTCCAAGTCAATGCAATACTGTTCATATTTTAAGATCTGAAAAGCAAATAGACAATCAGGTTTCTAGTCATCCTGTCCCTAAAAATCAGTGTCAACACCTCCTATTCTTGTACCACCAACTCTGAATGATCCATCTTCAAGTTCACAACCGTCAACCTCCAAGTCCAATAACAAAGACAAAACAGATGAGCAACCATACAAGCCTATTATACCATTCCCTAATAGGCTAGCAAATCAAAAGATTAATGCTCAGATGGAGAAGATTAGGAAAATGTTTAATCAGGTCCAGATCAATGTGCCCCTTCTTGATGCCATACAACAAGTCCCCTCATATGCCAAGTTCTTAAAAGATATGTGCACCAAGAAAAGGAAATCAAATATCCCAAAGAAGGTCTTCCTTGCTTCAAACATAAGTGAGTTGCTAACTGGGCCCATTCCTGTGAAATACAAAGACCCAGGGAGTCCAACCATTTCTTGTATTATAGGACAGACCACGATAAACAGGGCGTTACTTGATCTAGGAGCCAGCATTAATATTCTTCCTTTCTCTGTGTATTAGCAACTCGGGTTGGGCGACCTCCGTCCAACCAGAGTTACTATACAACTGGCTGATCGATCTGTAAAGATTCCCAAGGGGGAGATTACAGATGTTCTCATACGGGTCGGGGAATTCATTGTTCTGGAGACGCAACCCGTATACAATCCCAAAGCTCAGATCCCTGTCATTCTAGGACGACCCTTCCTAGCCACCGCAAACGCAATCATCAACTGTAAGAATGGATCGATGCGTCTGACTTTTGGAGATATGACGAAAGAGGTAAATGTTTTCCACCTGGGAAAACAACCTCGAGATTTGGATAATGAGTCG
This sequence comes from Agave tequilana, assembly GCA_038442645.1. Taxonomy (NCBI): domain Eukaryota; kingdom Viridiplantae; phylum Streptophyta; class Magnoliopsida; order Asparagales; family Asparagaceae; genus Agave; species Agave tequilana. The sequence continues at coordinate 76,014 of JAVJIF010032714.1, forward strand.
TTTGAAGTGAACTTAATCGAAGGATTAACAAGTGAACATGACATGGAGATTGAATATAAATCTGATAGAGAATTTGAATTGGAGTCTGATGACTTCAACCTTGATCAAATCATCGAATCCACAGTGGAGTGGGCAACAAATGCCACCCCTATCCTTCCCTTACACAAGGAACAACCATTGATAGATCAGGTTCCCTCTTCCGAGCTTAAGATTCTTCCTAGTCATCTCAGGTACCAGTACTTGGGTGAAAAGGAAGCATTCCCCATGATAGTTGCGTCCCATCTTACAGAACAACAAGAAGAGGATCTTCTTGCAGTGTTAAGGGAAAATCGAGAAGCCATTGGTTGGACCATGACTGATATAAAAGGGATCAGTCCATCCATTGTGCAACACCGGATTCATTTGACAGAAGATGCAAAACCAAAACGTGACCCACAATGTAGACTAAACCCAATCATGCAGGAGACTGTCAGAGCTGAGATTTTGAAGCAATTAGACAATGGGATTATCTATCCCATATCCGATAGCCAATGGGTTAGTCCAGTCCGCGCTGTGCCAAAGAAGGTAGGATTTACTGTGATAGAAAATGATAAGAAAGAATTAGTGCAAACTTGTCTTCCAACGAAATTCGAGTCTGTATTGATTACCGAAAATTAAACGCTGCCACATGTAAAGACCACTTCCCCCTTCTGTTCATAGATCAAATGCTCGAGAGATTAGCTGGACATAAGTATTATTGTTTCCTGGATAGATATTCAGGATACAATCAAATCCCTATCGCTCCCGAGGATCAAGACAAGACTACTTTCACCTGTCCCTTTGGAACATTTGCATACCGAAGAATGCCCTTCGGCCTATGTAATGCTCCCGCAACGTTTCAACGTTGCGTGCTTAGTCTTTTTTCTGATATGGTGGAAAGTTTTTTGAAAATTTTCATGGATGATTTCTCTATTTATTGCAATTCCTTTGAACAATGCTTGCACCATCTTAAGCTGGTTTTACAATGGTGCGTGGAGAAAAACTTGACACTCAACTGGGAGAAGTGTCACTTTATGGTGAAGCAAGGAATTATCCTAGGGAACGAAGTTTCAAACAAAGGAATTGAGGTTGATAGATCAAAAGTGGAAGTAATAGCAAATCTCCCAGGGCCAAAATGCTTAAAAGACATTAGATCATTTCTAGGCACGCCGGCTTCTATAGAAGATTCATTAAGGAGTTTAGCAAAATTGCTAGACCTTTAACGAATCTCTTAGAAAAAGATGTGCCCTTCAACTTTGATGAAAAGTGTCTAAAAGCTTGGGAGGAGCTTAAGCACAGACTTGTCTCGGCGCCAATAATCTCAGCGCCTGATTGGACTAGGCCTTTTGAAATCATGTGTGATGCCTCTGATTATACCATAGGCACTGTTCTCGGACAGAGTACTGATAACAGGCAACACGTGATTTATTATGCTAGTAGGACGCTTAACGAGGTCCAACTAAATTACACAACGACTGAAAAGAAATTTTTAGCAGTTGTGTTTGCATTGGAGAAGTTTCGCCAATACCTACTAGGGTCTAGGACAACGATTTTCACTGATCACTCTGCTCTTAGATACTTGATATAAAAGAAGGATGCAAAAGCTAGACTGATTCAATGGATACTTATTTTGCAAGAGTTTAATTTGGAAATTAAAGACAAAAAGGGCGTTGAGAATGTGGTGGCCGATCACCTTTCGAGAATTCCAAATGCACCAATTGAGACTATACCTATCAATGAAAACTTTCCTGACGAACACATCTTCACGATGTGTAAAGAGCCCTGGTATGTTGATATAGCAAACTACCTTACAACCTGGCGAACACCTTCAAATTGGTCAGGTCAGGACAAGCATCGCTTTATGAGACAAATACAGTTTTTCTTTTGGGATAAACTGTATTTATTCAAATATTGCCCTGACCAGATAATTAGAAGGTATCTTTCTGAGGATGAACATCATAGTGTTTTGATATTTTGTCACAGTTAGCTTGTGGTGGACACTTTAGTCCACGAAAGACTATTGAGAAAGTCCTTCAGAGTGGGTTCTACTGGCCCACTCTTTTTAAGGACGCTTATACTTTCTGCAAGCTCTGTACCAGATGTCAAATGATGGGTCGAATCACACGTAGAGACATGATGCCCCTTACACCGATCCTGGAGGTAGAATTTTTTGATTTGTAGGGCATCGATTTCATGGGACCCTTTCCTATGTCTTACAGCAACCAATTCATTTTGGTTGCTGTAGACTATGTCTCAAAATGGGCTGAAGTTGTTCCGACTAGGACAAATGATAACCAAGTTGTCATCAAGTTCTTATGTGAAAACATCATATCACGCTTCGGAGCCCCCATGTGATAATTAGTGACAACGGGAGTCATTTCTGTAATCGGGCTTTTGAGGCCCTAATGCGGAAGTACTCTCTCATAAATTATCCACGGCCTATCATCCTCAGACAAACGGGCAAGTGGAAGTCACCAACAGACAAATTAAACTGATACTGGGGAAAACTGTTGGACAAAATCGTAAGGACTGGTCCATCAACTCGTTGATGCCCTATGGGCATATCGGACCGCCTACAAGACTATCCTCGTATGTCTCCATATCGAGTTATATTTGAAAAACCCTGCCATTTGCCTGTGGAGCTAGAGCACCATGCTATGTGGGCACTAAAACAGCTGAATTTGGACTTAGACAAAGCCGGTGATTTGAGAAAGCTGTAGATATCCGAGTTAGAAGAGTTAAGAAATGATGCATACGATAACGCTCGGATATCTAAACACAGAGCTAAGCTTTTCCATGATAAATCAATTGATAGGAAAAATTTTGTCTCAGGACAAAAAGTTCTGTTGTATAACTCTAGACTCCACCTTTTTCCTGGTAAACTGAAAACCAGTGGTCAGGCCCATACGTTGTCCAGAATGTCTCCCCTCATGGTGCCATTGAAATTTCTGATCCTAAGAGTGGAAACACTTTCAAAGTCAATGGTCAACGCCTAAAACTATTTTTCACCACAGAGTCTGAGTCAGACAATGTTCTTGAACTGGGTCTTTGTGACCCAGTCTATATGTGACTACGTCATTTTACACTCTTCCCCGGTGTCTCCTATAAATCATTTTAGGACCTCCCTTGTAAATAAAACAAAATAAAATAAAATAAAATATAAAAACCAAATAATCAACAAGAAAATAAATAAAAAAATGGACTTAGGTGCTTAATAGCACCTAGGTTTTCTTCTCTTCATACACTCATTTTCCTTTTTAATAACCTGAATTTCCCTAGGGTTGTAATTTCTAATTTCACCTAGGGCTATTTTGGACTTCCACCCTTCTCAGCCCCTTATATGTATCCTCCATCCCTTCTTTCTTTCTTTAACCTACATCCAAACCTCAGATCTGAAACGAGCACAGCCAGCGCCGCCCCCCAAATTTTTCTGACCCTCTGTCTCCTCTAAACCGCCGCGGTTTCCCAACCATTGTCGCGCTTCCGCGGCCCTTTGGTAGCTTCTAGAGCGCCGCCAACTTGCTCTGCTGTCGCGGCAGTCTGAAGTTTCCCGATCTACCATCTGATCATCTGCTACTACTGCTGATTGCTCTCTGCAATCTAATTTAGGTTTTCCCCCCACATAATCTGGGGGAGGTTTGCGTATCTCTTCCCTCTGCTTCATATTATTCATCATGGCACCGTCTATTTTCGCTAAAAAAGATTTTGTTAGGATTCTTAGCGATGTTAACGGTTATTGTCATATATTTTTAGATCATATTCGAGAATGGAATTGGTATGAATTAGTTTATGACAACTCTGACCATGAGGCTTATCATTGTCCCAAGCTCGTCAAGCTCTTTTATAACTCCATTGATCAAGCCTCTGTCAATTTTGACACAAACCAATTCTTAGTGCACATGCCCGCTGGGGATAGTGTTATCACACTTGCTCTGTTGGAGGAATTCACACACGTCCCTACTAACCCACATCATCGCGACCCCCTACCATTAATCGATTACATGACTGTTATGGGGGCTCGCTGTGCAGAACAAGATAGGGCGCTCAAAGCCAGTATTATATTTAGAAACATACATTGCGTTGGTCGCTGAATTCAACGCAACATATTAGGGCTTGAGCACACGACCTCCTTCAATAGGCCGGTGCTGCAGATTATTCACGGCCTCATGACTCAGTAGCACACTATCTGTATTAACACGACTATCTTTTATAGTATCATCACCAACTCCTCACGCACACGCGGTGTAAAATACTTTCACCCAGTTTTGATCTCTCGTCTGTGTAGGACTTTCTTACCAGATGTAGTTTTTGACTCATATGATAGGGTATTTGTTGCACCAGAGAGGGCGACTAGCACTTATAATAGTTGTCTTCATGCGGTCTGAACCCCTAGTGTCCAATCTGAAGATGCCCCGGTGTAGTCCTCTTCGGAGGAACTTTTGGAGGATGAGGATGATCCGGCCTTTTGGCAGCAGGACCCCCCAGCTGATTCACACACCTTCATGTCTACCATTTGGCGAGGCATGAAGAAGATATTTCGGGGGCAGGTCAGACTACGCAAACAGGTTGAGGAGCAGATTTCTCGCTTATACCGCATTGAGGAGGGTCTGCGGCGTTCGCAGTCGGCCGGACCTAGCACCACCGCTGGTCCAAGCCGAAGGAGGGGGTGACACCTTTTCTTTACCTATTTCATGCATATATTTTCTTGCATACATTGGGGACAATGCATGAGATAGGTATGGGGGGTAGATACTAACATAGGATTTTTCTAGATTTTTTAGGATTTTCGTTGGTTTTGCGTTTTTAGGATTTTTCTAGGATTTTCTTTTAGATTTTTAGATTTTTCTTTTCTTATATATATATATATATAAAATAAAAAATAAAATAAAAAAATATTTTCTTTGATCCATTTTTTGAAAAGAATTAACTTGATCTTAAGAATTAAGGAAATTCTAAATTAAGATTTCTTAATATAAGTCAAAATAAGAAGTTTTGTTGGATCTTTAGGTTAAGAAAGAAAAGAATAGAAAGATAGCTAGATTTTGAGTTTTTCTTAAGCACTATATACATTTATATATTGAGGGATTAATCAAGGACTTAGTAACTTTGTTTACATACATATATAAAAATAAAAAGATATATAAAAGAAAAAAATGATAATAATAATCATAAATAAAAACTTGATCACTAATTAAGCTGATTAGTTGTGCCTTAAGAAGCATGACCAGTCACGCCTAAAGGTGGTTGAGTCATTAGCATTCGTGGCCTAGTTTACTCGAGTCCTTGGACTTTAGGGATGTATCTTCATCTGGTGCCCTAAGACCATCTGGTCTGAGAGTCATCGGTAAAAGGCTCGCTACATGGGTAAATTAGAAAGCCTAATGAAGCTAAGGGAATGTAAATATATAATAAACATATATATATAAATATAATATAAAAAAGAAAAAAATTATTATATCTATGTAAATAAATGAACTAAAGTCTAAGAAAAATTTCTCATATATAGAAATGTATATATGTTAGGCCTGATACAAAATCCAGTTCTCTCTATTCTTGAAAACTTAACCTAAGTTGAAAACAAAATTTCGAATGGAAACTTATAAAAAGAAGGAAAAATTTAGGATAACCCGAAACCGATAGATCACCGAAATTCTTGGAAAAAAATGGATCATAAAAACTTTTTTTTTTCTTTTCTTTTCACTAACATTTTCTTTTTCTTGAAATTTTGTGGGTGCAATCCGCTGAAAACCCTCAGGAGACAACACTCCTCCTCTAGGGTAAGTTAGAGGTTTAACGGCTTGTTGCACGAGCTCAGTGCAATCGTGTCACCTACGAAAGTGGTGTAATAATTTAGTTAGAATTTTTCTCTTTGCTTATTTTGCTCGGGGACGAGCAAAAGCTAGGTATGGAGGTGTGATTGGAGTTCATTTATATATCATTTTATACCACCATCTATACTTTATGTGAATAAATATGGGATTTTTATTGCTTTTTTCTCTCTTTTTTCAGGTCCAATATTTAATGGAGAAGAAGGCCCAACAATTATGATTTTTAAAGGAATTAAAGAGTAATTTAGAAGCCCACAAGAAGAAAGCCCAGATCTGGACTGATCCAAAGCATATTCTCCACTTTCTAGAAGATCCAATTGGGCACAGGAGGCATAACAGAATGGCAGAAAATTCGCTGGCGCAATGGCCAAGATTTTGCCGCGGAAACGCGGCTCTGGCCGCGGATCCGCGGCAATCCTTTGGTCGTTGATCCAACATTTGATCCAAAGGCTGTGGTGGGATGGCCTATTCTCCTGAAGGCTATCTTCAGATACTTTGACGCTCGGGCTCTTGAATCACCATGTGAAAGCTCCAAAACACCTTTATTGAAGCTAATCACCTACTAATATCTTGGTTAAGTATCTGAAACTAAACATAACAAGATTATTAGTAAACTATAACTACATGAGTTAATCATCATCAAAACTAGAGTGGAAGGCCTCTGGGCCAATAATCTCCCCCTTTTTGATGATGATAAAACTCATGGAGTTATATATGCATGGATTAAAGTTAAGCTTCAAAGAAGCTCCCCCTTAACTCATGCATAGCAATAAATAATAAGATATGCAATGAATATTAAACATGAATATGTATAAACATGCATGATGAAATAAACATGCTCTTGATACCAAACTTTTAAAATAAATTTCTTTTCCATTTTAAAATAACATGTTCTTTAAATAATTGCTCTTGATACCAATAAAATTTCAATTTGAAAACTTTATCAATAAGAGCAATAAAAGCCCTTGATACCAATCAATAAAAACTCTTGATACCAATTGAAAGATAATCAATAAAAGCTCTTGATACCAACAATAAAAATTTTAACAAAAGTTCTTGATACCAATAAATCAAAACAATAAAATATGTTCTCTTGATACCAATATCAACAAAACATCAAAACATAAAACAAACTCTCTTGATATCAATATGAAACAATCTTTGATATAAACATGCATATAAACTCAAATACTTCTCCCCCTTTTTGTCAATCATCAACAAAGGGGTCAAAGAAAACAATAAAGCAATGTTCTTCCCCTTTTTGTCTTAAACAAAAAAATATCAATAAGGGGTGAAATCAAATCAAAACTTTATGATACCAATTAAAAAAATATCAATTTAGTGCATCATGATATCAATAAAACATACCAATTAAAAGTACATAAAACAAATATTTTTAATATAAATTTGAATAAACATGTCTATATTATACCAATTGAAAGTAAATAAAACATGTTGAAGAAATCAACCAAAAATTTTGATATTTATTGCAAGATGTAACCATATAGACAATCTTGATATCAATTGTAAAAATTAGTACCAATTGAAAGTAATTTCTCATTAGGAGCATATGATACCAAAAATAATCAATATCATTTTTCAATCATTTTTCAACATAAAGTGTGGGAGTAAAATACCAAAGGTAAACAAAACCAATTAAAAGGTGAAATATGAATTTTCTCCCCCTTTATGAAATATCAAACAAAATGATGCATAAGCTTGTATAAGATACCAATTGAAACATAATCAATTGAAATATAATAGTCATTTAAGAAACCAAGCTTAGCATAACTAAAATTTGTGCTCAAAGATATAGGGATATAGTAAGCACAAATAAAGCATATATATATATATATGTATGAAAAATTGAATACCAATCGAAATTGATACTATTTGAAGTGTAAGCATACATATATAAAAACATATATGAGTATACAAAAGAATGTCAATAGTGATACCAATTGAAAAGATCCAATGATACCAATTGAAAACATAATAAGATCAAGTGTATAACTCATATTTCCTACCACCCATTTCATGCACATGTTAAAAAGATTTTCAATAATAAGCATACAAGGCATGGTCGCCCAACCAGCCGCCCTTGAATGGGTAGGGGTTTTCAAAAATAAGTTTGAAAATATAGTATGTTTGAAAAACTCTACCATAATGAAGAATACGAACTAGCTATAAGAAAATTTTGTAAAATAGCACGAAATCCTTCAAGCAAGGAATAAAACAAAAATTATTTTTCATGAAAATATGAAAATCACATGATCATCAAACACTCAAGGATTTATAAAGCATATATAGTCTCATGAAAATAAATCATGAGTAAACAAAAATGATGTGAGTGTACAAGTATAATGTGAAATACAAAGTCATGAATATAAGCAATAAGTACAATATGAAATTCCTTAAAAATATGAAAATCATCAAAACTAGAATTCCTTCAAGATATATGTATGTCTTGTATAAACTAGAGTATACATACATATCCAAACATAACGAGTCCACAAAAGTATATGCATGAAGGCAAGTGGCTCAAGGATGTATATGTATAACTAATAGTTTAGACAAAATAGACATATACATGAAGTTAAACAAAAACATGAAAACATGCACAAAATGGGAATACAAGTCAAATGTATGAATCATCAAAACTAGACTATACTAGTACATCTAATAAGTACAAATGAGCGTTTGATTGGTCACTAATGTTGCACATTTATTATCATATTTCCATACTTATTATAGAATAAAATCTGCTTTGTCCTAATTAAATGTTTAATTTATTTGCAGGCCCATTCCTTAAGGAGATGAAGAGAACAAGCCCAAAAGCCCACCAAATTCTGATTAATTCAGAATAAATTTGAAATGAAGAAATCAGGGCAAAATCTTGGCATATAAGGAAGGTTTAGAAGAATCCTCCCTGAATCAAGATGAAGAAATCAGGGCAAAATCTTGGCATATAAGGAAGGTTGAGAAGAATCCTCCCTGTGGGCAAAATCTTGGTATATAAGGAAGGTTGAGAAGAATCCTCCCTGAAACAAGGCAAAATCTTGGCATATAAGGAAGGTTGAGAAGAATCCTCCCTGAATCAAGCACAATCAAAGGCTGTTTTGTCAACTTTTGAAGAAAAAAACAAGAAAATCAGAAGAAGATACGGGAAATACATCAGACCAGGAGATTCCCCCAATCTTCCTGGGATCTTCTCCTTTAGGTTTTTTTGCCTATAAATACTGGTTTTAGCTGAGCAAGGAGGGGCAGGCAGAGATAGGTTTAGCTAAGTTTTCCATTTCTTAGTTTAGGTTTTCTTTTCTTTTTATGTAACTTGTATGTAAGCTTAGGTTAGATGAAGATTCATGTAAGTAAGAGAGAGAGGCTGGAGTTGAGAGTGACACCGATGTACCCTCCTCCTTTCTTCCATTGTTTCAAGCAATAAAGGTAAACATTTGTTTATGTTCGTTTCTTTTCTTTTGGTTTCTTTTTCTTTTCCTCTTTCTACTTTATCTTTGTTTGTTTTTGATGAGAATGCAAGTGAATTCTGAAGCATAAGTATAACAAAGTCTTTGTGAGTGCCAACGATACTTCATGAAGATGTTCTCCTCCTCAAATCCGTATCACTTCATTCTTGCCTGGCTTGATGATATAATGCGAACGGGGACTGAGCTCCATCCTATGTCCTATGCGTTGAACGCCTCCAAAGTAAGGTAGAACATGCAAGGTTTCCAAGTAAGTCATCAACCAAGCTAAGGTAAGTATTTCTTCAATTTTCTTTCTTTTCTTTTATTTCTGTAAATTAAATCACGAACACCATATCTTCCAAATCGCTTCTTTCCAAACTCATTTGTACATAGTCACTTTCTTTTCCCTTTCTTTGTAAATAGTCATTCTCCATTTCTCTCCACCTTCTTCATCTCTCATTTTCTTTCTAACTTTAACATAACTTTCTTTTTCATTTTCATTTCTTTAAACAAAGAAGAACTTTCGTTTTATCTTCATTAAGATTTCAATAAAGAAACGTAAACGCTTCTATCGCAAAACCCTCCTTGTGGATCACGACCCGCATAGCCACTTGCTATAGCGGTGAGAATTGAGCACTTGCACATCTTTATTTCCAAATCTAAAATTCTGTATTTTGTGTGCAGGTTATGCCTCAATCAAATTTTGGCGCCGTTGCCGGGGAGGGTAACGTTTTTATTGAAATCTATTTTTTATTGAAAATTTTTTAGAACTAAAACGAACTTTCTTCTCTGTTGCAGGTTAAGGGCAAGCAAATCAGGAAAAGAAGATTGCAGTGACATATAAGTGGTATTGGGCCTCTGTTCTAGAAAGCAGAAACCAAGTACCCTCTGAATTGCCGCGTTTTCTCGGCTTTAGCCGCGTTTTCGCGGCAAGGAAGAGTTCACTACTAATTGGTTTTTGCAGGGCTGCTTGCTTTGCAAAATTCTAGTTTTCTGCAACTTTATTTCTTATATGCAATCACATAAGCCTGCTAATAATCAACAGTAAAACATTTGTTGAAAAGATAAAAAATTGATTAGACGTTTGCATTTTAGGCACGTGTCTTTTCAATTCATTTATTTTTACTGTTGAAGAGTGTTGGAGCAAGGTACGTACGCATTGCATCTAGAATAGGACTATCTCTTGGTTGATTTACATCGCTTTGAGTGAATCTTATTTACATATCTTGTACACTTGCACAAACTTATCTTAAGGGCACTAACCCATAACAAGATAAGGTGGGGATTTAATCACCCTTCCTTAGCCCAAAAATCAGATTCCAAGCACTCACTAACCCAAGCCTAACTAAAAATGAGTAGACGTTGGCCCTAGGGACATCTCGGACTCAATTAGGAGATCATCCTAAGGGGGAAAAGTATTGGAATTTGACTCTTGCAAAATCAGTGTCTAGGAAAGGGATTAAGGGTCGAAAGCCCGAAGGTTGGTGGTTATTTAATTAAGGAACGTCTTTGACGAAAAACCTCCCACCAACCTTGCCCTGACCTGGCTGATTAGCTTGTGGTCAAAGTCTGCATTGGACCTCCCGTGGACAGTCTAACCAGTTAGGAGTCGTCTAGGTCATAGGTCTACCCTAACTTAGATTAGAATTTTTTTTCTTTTTCTTTGTTTATTTGTTTGTTTTTCTTTCTTTTTGTTTGTATTCCATTGTGTGATATGGCCTATAATAACAATTTTTCCAATTTCAATAATAATCCATATTACACATCAAACTCTTTTTCGGATATTACCAACCCGGCATATCATGACTTTAACCAACCTAGTGTGCCGGATTGGTCTTATCCGAATCAATATAACCCATGTCCCCCATCGTATGACTATAATTTCCATAACGATTTCAACTCTTCACAGAGTCAGTGGGGATTCACCTACCCCGAGCATAATTTTCAACCAACTTGTCCCCCTTATCCACCTAGTCCACAATATCCCCAAGAGTCATACTCAGTTCCACCAGTCCAAAATAGAAAACCATCAATTTTGGAAAGGAGTATGCGTGAGTCCAAACAACAATCACAAAATCTGATGGACTCACAATTTCACTACCACTTCCAAGACAACACTTCATCTTTTCATCAAAATAATGAATCCATCAATTATGAAAAGATGCTTGAAGCCATGACTCATGCTCAAAATGCTAGAAATCGTGACATAGATATGATGGTCGAATCTCTACGTTCTCACCGTTTGACCAGTTCTGATGTCACTAACCATCCTGTTAGAGCTGAAGAGTCATGTAGTTTTGAAAATCAAGATTCCATTTCAGAACAACCATTTGAACTTGCCCAAACTCCAAATGAAATTGATAGTTTGACAAGTTATCCCTTGCCTGAAATAGAACTTGAAAATGAATATGATCATGAACTAGAACTTAGTGATTCAATTTTACTTCCTGATTCAATAATGACTCAGGTATCTACACCTGATTTCAATCTTTTTCCCGAGTCAACATTGGATCCTGTGCCAATTCATCATGAAATTGAATCACCCATCTTTGATGATCATATTGAACTTGACCAATTTTATAATCTTGAAAATCCCATTGATAAATTGGCAAGTTCTCATTTTTTTGATATTGAACTCAATGAGATATGTGACCTAGATTCCCAAATCCGTGATCCAGTTCAACTTTCTGAATCATTATTGACTCCTATTTTGTTACCAAACTTGAGTAATATTTTAGAGTCAGTTTTGATTCCACCTATCATTCTTGAACTTGAATTACCAACATTAAGTCACATTCCATTGTTGGAAAATAATTGTGGACTTGAGTTCCAACTTCTTGACTTGGACCCAATTTCTGAACCTATTTCGACTCTTGAACCTTTACTTGACTTAAGTCACCTTCCTGAGTCGGTGTTAGTTCCTGTACTTCCTGAGTCCAAGTCAATCCTTCTATCATTTCATACTCCATTCTGGGACGAGGTGGTTGACAAATTTGACTCCGAAATTTGTTATGGAATTTGGAAATTAGATGGGGTCAAATACTTAATAAAAATCCTTTATGGACACATCTTTTTAGTGGGTTATATTAGAGTAATTTCTGGCGGGTTCCGCCGAACCCAACGGAAAGTTGATTGGGCCGCATTTCGTGGACCAATCAGACCACCACCGGAACCACCACCTTAAGGTAACATTTTCCTTCCCTTTCTTCTTTTTCATGCATCTATACATTAATTCATACATTGAGGACAATGCATGAGATAGGTGTGGGGGAGGGTCTAACATAACTTTTCTTTTTGTTAAAAATATATATATATTAACATTTTCTTTACTTTTAAAAACTTTTTGAAAATGGAAACAATATTTTGACATATTTTTTGTAAAAAATTAAGTTAATTTTAACGAATAGTAAAATCCAAATTAGGATTTCTTATACTTGGTCAAAATAAGATTATTTGTTTGATTTTTAGGGTTAGGAAGATAATTTGTCAAAGTAATTTAGTCTTGATCTTTACCTTGATAAAATATGCACACTTCATACACTTACACACTTAGGGTTCAAAAACAAAGATTCTTATGCCTTATAAAAAATAAAAAAAGATAAACAAATCTAATTATTGATTAGCTAGGTGCTTTGGCCTAAGCAAGCCTTAGTATTTATGCGAAAGATGATTAGATAAGTTTGAAAAATATATATAAAAATCTTCTGATTAAGCTGGGTATTTGTGCCTAATAAAGCATAAGTATTCACGCCTAAAGGAGGTTCATATAATAAAATCCTTAGTTTTGTGGCCTTGTTTGCTCGAGTCCTTAAGTCCTAGGGGTGTCTTCTCACCTGGTGCCCTAAGACCGTCTGGTTTGGGAGTCATCGATTAAAGGCTCGTTAAATGGGCAGATTAGAAAGCCTAAACTAAGGAATAATACCAAAAAAAATTATATCTATATATAATAATAAATAAGGCATAAGAGTTAGAGTTAATGAACCCTTAGTCAAAATTTTCACAGTCACAAGTGCATATGACTTAGGGTAAAGTAATAGACTAGATGAGAAGTACAAATTGACTCCTTACTTTGATTGATAACAAGTTTTTGAATAGAGACTAAGTTTAGGAATGAAAAATTCAGTTTTCCTATAACTTATAGATTGCTTAAATCTTACAATTATATTTCAAATATTTTTCTCTTTCAAAATGCTTTTCAAAAATACTAACTCTTTGTTTCTCTTTCTTTATGGATTTTGTGGGTGTAATCCACTGAAAACCCTCACGAGACAAAACTCGTCCTCTAGGGGAACCTAGAGGTTTAACGGCTTGTTGCACATGCTCAGTGCAATCACGTGACCTGCGAAAGTGGTCTAATAATCCTTAGTATAGTTTAATTGTTTTGCTCGAGGACGAGCAAAAGATAGGTATGGGGGTGTGATTGGTCACTAATGTTGCACATTTATTATCATATTTCCATACTTATTATAGAATAAAATCTGCTTTGTCCTAATTAAATGTTTAATTTATTTGCAGGCCCATTCCTTAAGGAGATGAAGAGAAACAAGCCCAAAAGCCCACCAAATTCTGATTAATTCAGAATAAATTTGAAATGAAGAAATCAGGGCAAAATCTTGGCATATAAGGAAGGTTTAGAAGAATCTCCCTGAATCAAGATGAAGAAATCAGGGTAAAATCTTGGCATATAAGGAAGGTTTAGAAGAATCCTCCATGTGGGCAAAATCTTAGTATATAAGGAAGGTTGAGAAGAATCCTCCCTGAAACAAGGCAAAATCTTGGCATATAAGGAAGGTTGAGAAGAATCATCCCTGAATCAAGCACAATCAAAGGCTGTTTTGTCAACTTTTGAAGAAAAAAACAAGAAAATCAGAAGAAGATACGAGAAATACATCAGACCAGGAGATTCCCCCAATCTTCCTGGGATCTTCTCCTTTAGGTTTTTTTGCCTATAAATACTGGTTTTAGCTGAGCAAGGAGGGGCAGGCAGAGATAGGTTTAGCTAAGTTTTCCATTTCTTAGTTTAGGTTTTCTTTTCTTTTTATGTAACTTGTATGTAAGCTTAGGTTAGATGAAGATTCATGTAAGTAAGAGAGAGAGGCTGAAGTTGAGAGTGACACCGATGTACCCTCCTCCTTTCTTCCATTGTTTCAAGCAATAAAGGTAAACATTTGTTTATGTTCGTTTCTTTTCTTTTGGTTTCTTTTTCTTTTCCTCTTTATACTTTATCTCTGTTTGTTTTTGATGAGAATGCAAGTGAATTCTGAAGCATAAGTATAACAAAGTCTTTGTGAGTGCCAACGATACTTCATGAAGATGTTCTCCTCCTCAAATCCGTATCACTTCATTCTTGCCTGGCTTGATGATATAATGCGAACGGGGACTGAGCTCCATCCTATGTCCTATGCGTTGAACGCCTCCAAAGTAAGGTAGAACATGCAAGGTTTCCAAGTAAGTCATCAACCAAACTAAGATAAGTATTTCTTCAATTTTCTTTCTTTTCTTTTATTTCTGTAAATTAAATCACGAACACCATATCTTCCAAATCGCTTCTTTCCAAACTCATTTGTACATAGTCACTTTCTTTTCCCTTTCTTTGTAAATAGTCATTCTCCATTTCTCTCCACCTTCTTCATCTCTCATTTTCTTTCTAACTTTAACATAACTTTCTTTTTCATTTTCATTTCTTTAAACAAAGAAGAACTTTCGTTTTATCTTCATTAAGATTTCAATAAAGAAACGTAAACGCTTCTATCGCAAAACCCTCCTTGTGGATCACGACCCGCATAGCCACTTGCTATAGCGGTGAGAATTGAGCACTTGCACATCTTTATTTCCAAATCTAAAATTCTGTATTTTGTGTGCAGGTTATGCCTCAATCAGCGTTTAAGCACAAACACATAATAATCTATTTGTGGGCTCACTAGTTGTACAAGTATATACCTAAGTTTTAATGAAAACTAACATCTAAACAAGTAATCAAAACATGAAGAATAGAGATCAAAACAAAACGAGCAAATGTTTAAACAAAACTCATATGATCATTATGTAAATGCCCATGGATTAGATCTATGACATACACATTAGTTAAACTAAAGTGAGAACACTAAATATGGATCCATATAAACATAGGTGTCTCAAATACTATACATGTATATCACTAATCTAATTATCATGGCATTTAACATAATAATCAAGGAACATCAAAACATGCTAAAAATGAATAATCTAAAAGCATGTAAACATAATGAGGAGTAAGAGATCATTACCAAAACCGATAGGACAACTCTCTATGTCTCCAAAACAAGGTGGTCCTCCTACCAAACTCCCCTTGAAAGTGATGCATCCACTATGTCATCTTTAGGCTCAGAACGCATCCACCTCAAGGCACCATCACTCTCACGTCATGCGAGAGCCCACACCTACATCAAATACAATAGGGGTGGTCTTTGGTACCCATACTCTTTTGGGTCCATGGGGGTTAGCTCCTTTCCTAACCCAAACAAATTTAGTTGCTAAATTTGAATCATATATACGATCATAACAAAACTTAGTAAGGTGGCCCTTACGTCCATAATGTGTACAAGTGTACACATGAGCATACATCGTGTTATGGGAGTGAACGTGGGAAGTATGTGTATGCCGTGATTTGTGTGCATGCATAAGAGGAACTTGTTTCTTTCAAAACAAAGATTCCAACCGTGAATGGTTCAAAGCACAATGGCTCAAAGTGGAGCCCAAACAATCCACACTCTTCTTTAACAAACAAATGTCATTATCAATCCGAGAAGAAGAGGTGCATGTAATAGGTGAGCTAGAATGTGAAGCTACACTAGCATGGCAAACATGAGAATCTATATCATTTTTCAAAACAATATTCTTCCTAGAAACTAAATCTAATTCTTTTGAAATAGAAATTATTTTGTTTTTCAAAGAATCATTTTCTTTTAAACAAAGTCAAGTTTTGAAGTTAAAGATTCATTATTCTTCAAAATATTTTCACAATCATTTTTATTTTTCAAAATTTCATTTTCTTTTAGAACAAGATCAAATTTGGATTCCAATGAATCCCTTTCATTAGAAATCTTCACTTTCTCTTGCAAAACTAAATCTAGTTTTGAACACAAATCCTTATTTTCTTTGTTAAGTCTAAAACTCTTCTTTTTCAAAAGATTATATTTTTCTAACAATTTTTCACATACAATTGATAGTTCTTCATTCAAAGCATTTGGATCAACATAATCATCAGAAGAACTAGCATCATCACCATCTAATTGAGTTTCCGAGTATACCTCAAGGGAGTCATTCCCTTGGACCATGTAACATTGTTGCTCGAATTCTCCACTAGATTCATCCTCTACAAAGTTGGGCGTTTGAAGTTCGGAGGAAGTCAACGTGTTCCACACTGCAAAGGCGGAATCACAGTTAGAAACTAACATAAGATATTCTTTGTTTAGCGTGCTTCTAAGTGCCTCAAGGGCTTGTGCATTGGCCTCTATATGCTTGTTATTATCAAGATAGGATTTCTTGGTAGCGGCAAGGAAAACATGCAAGCCTAGGGTTTTTAGGGACATACTCATCCTAAATTTCCACATGTCAATATTGAAAACATCAAACATGGGAGGTGTCAAGCAATCCATGAGTGTGTGTAAACAATAAGTGTGCAAATGCAAATGATAGATTAGCAAAACCAAGATCACACTCCTAGGTGGTTAAACCTAATATCAGGAGCGTAGGCTCTGATACCAATTGTAAGTACACCTAGAGGGGGATGAATAGGTGTACGGCTAATCTAATGAACAAAATGCGGAAATTAAAAACTTAATTGCAACACACTTAGTGTAACCAACGAGTGTAGCCGAATTCCCGGTGAAGGGCTCTGGACTAACTCCTCTTGATTCCTCTGAATAAGAGTTGAGGTGCTATATGAAGCTCTCGTGGTTAAACACAAGTGAGGCACACACAAACAATACAAGCATGTATATGATATGGCAATATGATGCAATGTTCAAAGTAATAGAGAGAGTTAGAGTTAATGGATCAAACACAAACACCGAGATTTGTTTCGAGGTTCGAGCACCCAGCTCTACATCCCCGCCTTCACACAGAAGGATTTTCACTAACTCGTCCACACAGGACTCCCACACAGGGAACCTCCACTGAGGATTTAGGGCAATACAATAACCGGGAGTACACAACTCCTCTCTCAATTAATCCACAACCTCTACACTTAGAGGTTAGGCACAAAACTACTCAAACACTATATCCACCTCACAAATGAGGGATGGCACAAAGCCAAACAAGGATCACCTAACACTTGAGGGATACAACCCAATTGCACAACCTCCTCTACACTTAGAGGGAAAGGCACAAAGCCAAGCAATGATAAGGGTTTACAACTTGGTGGTCTCTTTCAACCACAAACCAATTTTTTTCTCACTAAACAAAGATCCTAATAGATAGGTAGATATGATGTCAAGTGAGAAAATAAAGTGTTTGAAAATGAAAACAACAAAGAAAAACACTTGGGAAAATCACAAGATAGATATTGAAATAGAGATCAAAAACCAATTCCCAAATACTCTCTTTTTCTTTGAATTTTTCAACACTTTAAAACAAATAAAGATGGAAACTTTGAACCCAAAAACTCTTTTGAAAACTAAGAATTAAACACTTGAGAAGATGAAATTTTTTGCTCTTCAAAAACTTGGTCAAAAACAGCTCTCAAATGGGGTATTTATACTCCCATTTGGAATTGCCCGTTGGCAGAAGAAAAGGCCCAGATTGGCCTTCCGGTCGACCGGCCGGTCGACAGACCAACGGTCAAAAATTCGACCGTTGAGCCTGCCGGTCGACCGCGCCCAGAACCAGAGAGCAACGGCCCTCTGGCCAGTCGACCGCCCGGTCGACCGGGTCAACCCGAGAGTGGGCTGACTTCAGTCGGTTGACCGCTCGGTCGACCGGCCAAACAAGGCTGGCCTGCGTGCACGTCCTTGTGCACGTCGGTCGACCGGTCCGGTCGACCGACCACTGGTCGGTCGACCGGTCCGGTCGACCGCCAGGGCCTGGCAGATCAGGTTATAGGATTTGAAAACTGGTTTTTTTAATATCAAATAAATCCCATAAAATCTCTAAAAATTCACAAAAATAAGTTCTTATATTCTCTTTGAAATACAAACATGTGTGAAAAAATTCAACACACATTTCAAACTATTTGAACCATTTTTGTGTCCTTGAAATTTTATCGAAAACCAAAATCTGTATTTTCCAAAACTAAGATTTTTGAATTGAAAAATCGTTTTGTCTAAAACTCATCCAACTACAAAAACATGATATTTAAACAACTTGAAGCATGTTGTATATGGATATAATCCAATACACATGAAATATATATATATATATATATATATATATATATATATATATATATATATATATATATATATATATATATATCAATGTTTTTGACAATAAATCCGAAAATAAGTTTTGTTAAAACACAAAACCCAAATACATGAATAGGTTATCAAAATAAGCTTTTCTAAGACTATGAAGCATACATGTATATAGAACAAATCTAATATACATTAAACCATGTAAACTTATTTTGATTCTATCTATTCATGAAAACCAAGATCGGTTAAACCAAAAACCGAAAACCAAAACATGAAACTTAAAACACGTGTGTGTGTTGTGAACTTGAGCATATCACACTATCTAATTTTTAACAATGGATCTAAATTATAAACTAAACAATGTACCAAAGTCTTCTTGTAGAGTGCCGTCTCCAAGTCGACTCGATCCAAACGTGATCCACTGAGCTTGACTCCAACGAGTGCTAGATATGAACTTTGACGCTCGGGCTCTTGAATCACCATGTGAAAGCTCCAAAACACCTTTATTGAAGCTAATCACCTACTAATATCTTGGTTAAGTATCTGAAACTAAACATCACAAGATTATTAGTAAACTATAACTACATGAGTTAATCATCATCAAAACTAGAGTGGAAGGCCTCTGGGCCAACAATACTATTGCCGATGAATTAACATGAGGCATGCATCACCCAACGAGAGTAGTAAGTTAGTAGTGTAGAATGTTAGTTAGTCATGACTTTCTCTCTATCGTATTTCAAAACCCTTTTCTAAAACGTTCTCTTTCTTAACATCACCGTTTTTCATTCCGTCTTTCATTCCGTTTTCCTTTTTCTTTGCAAAAACCTACAAAGATTTTTCACTCTTTTTCACTTCATTTTGTTTTTCATTCTTTAAACAAAGAAGAACTTTTGTTTTTCTTCTTAAAATTCTCAACATAAAAACCTTGAATGCTTCTATCGCTAACTCTCCCTACGGATACGACCCGTCATAGCTTGTGTTACGAACGGTGATTCGAAGGAGTAAAGTAAACCTTCATATACATTCGGAGTTTTGATCATCAGCACATGGACATCAACGGTTTATTCTAAATCCTCTCTCAATACAATTACTCCTTCCGAACAGTCGTGTGATCTTTCTCTCTCCAATCTTCCTTTTTATTCCTAATATAATTAGGGTTTGTTAATTAGTTGGGATGTCTAATTGGAATTGGATTGAATAAAGGAGTGTGATTAACTTAATTTAGGTTATGAGCAATATAACGGACGAGATTCACTCATCTTCCTTTCCTATCACAAGTAGTTTATGAGTTTATCTAATGTATCTCTTGTTCACACAAGTCATCAATGCATGAGACATGAGAAAAATAATCTTCATGATTTTCTTCTAGTTGTAATAACTCTTACATATAAATTATGAGAAGAAAATTAGATTGTTCTTATGTGTGATAGTTCTCTTTAGAGATTCTTCGTCTTTAAGAAAAGAGCCAAAAAAGATCTTTAGGATCCTTTTGTCACATCATCTTCCGAGGAAGAACATTGTAGTGGGATGATTTAGTGCAAGACAATCCATTGAAACATTTCTTACAAGATCACCAGAAAAGATAGAACGTGAGAATATCAAGCAAGTTTCGAAAGAGTTAAAAGGTAAGCAGAATGTGTCCTCCTTGCGATTGAAGTACGAAATCTCGTCAAGGGAGCGTAATGATCTTGATGGACCAGAAGTATTTATTTTCACTATTTATTTTTCATACACATGCTAGTGTAGATCAAATATTGGATCTAGGCTTTTTCGTTCTAACATGTTGTAGATTTTGCTCATATGCATATAATTGGTATATATTAATAATATATATTAGGGTTGATAAGGATTGGATCTTAACCTAATAAATAATATGTTTGAATCAAAGAAAAACCCAACATTGGTATTAGAGATATCGTTGCTCTCTTGCATGCATGATCTAATTAAGCTGCATGTTCAAACTTGTTTTTATATCTAATTGAGCTTCATGTTCAAACTTGATATTCATATTGTCGTTAAAATCATATATGATTTAATATGAATGGTTGTTATATCAATTGTCATAAAACACACTATTGTTGGAAAACTTAAATATGAATATTATTTTTATTATTGTTGATTAAACAAAACAAAATTGGATAAATGAAACTTTGCACGAAAACCTAGACGGTGACAAAGAGATAGGTTACTTGTGGGCTTGTAAAGGAAACAATCAATAGCATACACCTTTAGGGCAATAGGCAGTGAGAGCTCTGTAGAACCCAGGTATACTTAAGCCAAGGTGGAGTAAGCTTCCTCTCGATGGAATCAACGGACATAATTAGAGGCGGAGCACTAAGTGCAGATCTGCGTTTCAATTGGAATTTTCAGCTTGTCTCTCATTCTAAGTCATAACTCACAGAGTTGTATACCATTAGATTCAAGCAAAAGTCTAGTTTCTAACGGCTATGGGTTCGGCTGATCAAAGCTTTATCTTGAAAATTATAACCAGAATACTAGATACTGCATAAGGTGTAGCCACTGCATATTTGGACTATCCTTTTGCGAAGAGGAAATCAGCCATCAGTCTCTCGTACTAAATTGAAACTCACAAAGTAATACATCATTGGATTCGAATGAAAGTTTAGTTTCCAGCCAACACAATACAAGTCTAATCTTCTTTTCAGCCTAGTCTTTCACAGCAACACCACTTCCCTAACTGCAATAGTGCCTCTATTTTCTTATATAAGCAAGAGAAAAGCCTTCTCTCTTTCTTCTTTTCTTGAGCTGCTACGGAGTCATCTCTTCCCTCAAGCAGTAACGATCATTAAATGCTGCAGATATTTAGCCACACAAAATCCTCTTTACAACCTGCATTACTTGCCCAACGGGAAGAATATTTCTCTTTGTTTAACGACTAGATCTCTAAGTGTTGTTGCCTTGATCTTTAAATCTAGATCCGAGACCAAAATTCAAAAACAGAGAACACAATTAAGAAAAACACACATCAGTGTACAATAACTTTCAATTCAAAAATTCTGTGAGAAGTTATTGAGTTACAACCTTCATCAATTCTTTAATAACTTCTCAGTTAAAGATGTGTTAAAGCATTCAATTATTCATCAAAGCTTCTTTACTCATTTCATTCAATTCTCTATTGATTGAAGAATCTTGGATTTTAAAGTCTTCAATTATTTTTGATTCTCTCTTGATTTCTTGATATTAATAGTGCCAATTATTGAAATAGTTATTTATACTCTTTGATTTTATAGAGCCTCAATGCGTATATTTTATTTGATTGAGATATTGTGCTAATTGGTTCTCAGTCTTATTTTAGAGGAAAAAACAAATCTTGTGAACTTGTATACTCTCTTAGTATAGAGGAGAAAGTCGTAGAAGTTCTTTTTTTCCGGTTGGACGACCTCATTGAAGATTTTAAAGACATTGGACGCAAGCAAGAATTGAGAGAGAACAAGAGATTAAGAGTGAAGGTGGAGGAAATGAAAGTTAAATGGTAGTATTTAAGGGAGTAATTGTCACTCTCTACTTTGTTATTGTCATGTTTGCACTTTTTTCCCAAACTGGGTTAATGCATGAAATAGCTATAGAGTGTGGATAAATTGTATGCTGTGTTACAAAGTAGATAAATAAAAATAAAAACTGAAAAGTTGAAAAAACTTAAAATGAATAAAACTGTTAATTGACACACATTAGACCCATGCATTGAATTCAATAAATTTAATCATAACAATACATTACAACCTATCAAGAACAAAGCGTGCAAATACTCAAAATTAGACAACAAATGACAAGCTTAACTTTGTCATTCTCATTCCCAACACCATCTATACATCCATCTCTACATTGTCTGTCACGTTCACTCCTCTCGCATCAATCACGCTTCCAACAAGAGCGGTTTCTTCAGTGAGGAGCCATTTGAAGTACCCGCAGTCACTAATCCCCCAATTAGGACAACTACATAGTAGCCTTTCCCAGATTCAATTGATTCCCAATTTGGAAGCATGAGCTAACCGACCATAAAACATACCCTTGATTGGGCGTGCTTGATCTTGATGACGACTCCATTGAGGGGGGAGCTTCGTACTGAACTCCACTGAACCTCCTGCCGTACCAAATCAAGTCGTGGAAGCTTCTCTCTGGAACAAACAAACCTCGACGCTAGAGCTTCCAGCGGAACCTGCTCGTCAGAACTCCTTATTGGAAACGTCTTCACGAAGCAAAAGCCCTAATTTTATTTCACTTAACAAAAGCCCTAATTTTATTTCAGTGGACCTGAATGATGGGAATTTTGAGAAATAAATGCGGTAGTTGAAAGAGAGTCAAGAGTATTTTGGGACGTGAATAACACGAAACCGTCAACTAGACGTGGGATTGATAGATAATATCTTCTTGATGAAAATATGAGAAAAAGTTCATGGTACTATTTTGCCAACTTAAAAGTTTGTGATATTTTTTTTTTCCATACCGATGAAACTTTATGATATTTTAATGAATTTTAGCCCATTATTATCCTTACATTTTACTTTTCTTTTTCCAAAGCCCAATTAACAAGGAAATGCCTTTCTAACGTCAGGGGATGGATAATAAACAAACAAAGAGAAGCCCAAAATGCCACTTAAAAGTTATAAAGCTCTGTGGATCCCACAAGTTCTCACTCATGTCTCCCCCTCGACTCTCCTGTGTGTCGGCTCGTTTCTCATTAACACTGCCCCCTGGGTGGTACGCTTTCATAGATGAATGAATGCAGAGCGTCGGATGCAATGAATCGATCTCTGATTCACAAAATCGATGGAAAATTTGAGTCTTTCTCAGGTATTTCTTCTTCTTTGTGCCAGTTGTTGGTGGTGATTCTCTTTCACACCGCTCCGCATTTCCCCCTTATTTGAAAAATCAAACTGTTAGGGTTTTTATAGATAATGTAAGGTACCGTCTTTATTTGATTGTTTGTTGAAAATGACATGCGCACAATGGCTCATTGTGACATTGTGATGTTGTTTTATAATCCTTAAATTAATTTTAATTTTAAAACGTAATCTCTTTTGGCTGTTAGGGCATAGACACGAGGTGCAGTGAATTATTGTCGACTATTGAGGACACATAACATGTTGTTTGTGGAGAATATGAAGTGTTTGTTGTAACTACCGACAATTACTTTCATTATCATGTTTGAGATTTATTTTCTATCTTAAGGTTAAGGTTGAAGTCCCAAATCAACTTATTTGATGTCTATTGGTAATGTTATGTTGTCAGACAATTTCATTTTTGATATTGTCATGACATCCTGCAATTCCAATTTTAGGAAATAGGAGACAGTGATGGTTTGCGGATATTAAGCCCATGTATCGGTTCTTTGATCCCTAATATCAACTTTCTACTTGTATAAATGGAGTTGTTATATAGAGTAGATAATAGGCTGTTTGTGCCCCTTTGTGGATACAGCTAAGCATATTACTGAACTGAAAATTCATATTACATTGACAACTGCCTCTAAATTATCCATTCCTCTATGCACTACATGAAGCTTAAATTTTGCGGCGAGGCATATGTTCCTGCCACTCCTGTAGGTTTCAGCATAAAGGCTCATTCTTTCTTTTTTCTTAAATTGGGTACCGTTCAATAGTGGAATGCAGAGCCTTGGAGTCCTTATTGAAACCCTTCCTCTCTCTTTGAGGTCCTTGCCCTCTTATGGTGATGGCTACTAAGAAGAGTAATGTTAATCAGACCAGTAGTTGTGGACCTTTGCTCTTTCATGTCAAGTCATATGGAGATGCCTGATGTTTATTTTGTAATAAGCAGCAGTGATGATCTTACAAGTTCTTGGATCAAGTTGTGGCTGTGAGATTTGTTCATAAAATAAAATAAAATAAAGTCACATTCTTTAATCAGTATGGGCATTATCCTTTGTAAATGGAGGGGATATAAGTATAACCGTATCTGTACTTGTTTTCTATTTACAATCATAGATATGAATATGAATATTTCTCGAACGTTGAACTCGATTTTCATATTACATTGACAATACATTGTTGATGCAATCTTGGATGGAATGGTCTGCGGCTGCCAGCTGAGCAGACAACAGCTCAACCACGTAGGATCATCCTTCCTTTATGCCATTTTATGATAAAATGTAAGATCTTAGCTCGTCCTCTCTTTTCTTATCATTTTGAGGAGCAAGTAGTTTGCTAAACCACCTTATGATGGGTTAGAAATCCCACTGCCTGTTTGCCGGGGTTATTTTAATTTTTATATCTCAAATTTGTATGAAAACTCTCGTTAAACAGTTCAACAGCAGAGCAACACAATAATAACAATTCCTTTTATCCTGTTTTCCTGGGACTGGGTGTTCCCATTATTTTCTCCATCATCACTTTTGAGGGTTATGTATTCTACGGCAACTTTTATTGAATTGTTGCTGTATTAATAGGTGGCCCTTTTTGTCTACCCTAGTCCTATCCAGTCCATCAAATACTATCATGTAGACTCTCTGCAATAGTTCAACTTATCCTTGTTTATAAAAGAGGCAATGATGATTTTCCCAAGAGCTTTTTGAGGCTTTTGATGTTATTGTTTATGACATGGCGAGCTAAGCTCGGAGGGCCTGATGACACATTGCAGGCAACCAGTTTGCAGCTGTATTTTCTTTCTTTCTTTCTTTTTCTTTTTCCTTTTTTTTCAAATGAATAAGGTGGACAACTCCCACCTTCTCTCCTAAATTGGGGAGAGAAGCCGTATTTCTGATTGTAACATATGGTAGAAGTGGAAATATCTGAGCCTCTATATCATAGTTGAAAGGTAGATAGTTATGATTTTCTCAATGAGGAGGCTTGTACTTTACTGCTCTTTTCCTTGGATTATAAGGACTTCATCCTTCTTTCTGTTGGGAGATGCGAGCGAACAGCCAGTCATGCTATAATTTGTAATTTTATCTGTCGTAATGATTCGTTAATAGATCATCAGGTAGAGTTATGATTGATACCTGGTAACCCAATAAGCCAATTTTTATAATTTAAACCATATTGGGTTTGGGTTTCAAATTGAATCAGATTTTTTTTTATGACCACAAACCTGATAACAGTTCTGTAATAACTTACTCCCCCCAAATGTACAATGTGTATAAAGATCAATAAAAGTTTAGAATCAGAAATCATAAAGTGTGTTGGCAACTGAATACTTAAGGTTACTACAAGTAAATTCTTCTGGTCAGATTGCATGGTCAAATTAGAATCTAATACTTGATAATGTCCAATGTCCATAAGACTTTGTTATTATTGGGTAGAAACCATCTATGTTAGAGTAGAAAAAACAAGAAAACATTGATAGGAACTTTTGATGAAATATCATGACGAACAATGCTATTAATTATTATAATAATTATAATCTATTAAAGTTCCAAACTTGATAAACAAGATTACATTTTGACCTGAGCCCCAGTTCAACTCTGATTTCCTTGTGATATGCATGGATCTGATTCAAGTTGAATCCGTTTCACAGTCCGATCATTCAGACCCATAAAGTATGGTTGGTCTTAAACCCATATTCTGAAATATAGAAATGTTTCATTGAACTTTAGTGTTCTATGTTCAGATAGCACCCCGAAGTTTTCCTTTTGGTTCGACCATCCTGCTTCCATTCTATGAACATCTTCCTCAATCTTAATATCATCTGGTTCATAATTTTATGTAATTTAGCCATCTTTATGCAAGAAATCTGATGATCATTTGCCTAAACAACTTGATAATTAGGCTTTTGATGATTTTATATAGCGAGATAGGTGCAGGCGGTCTACGACTATGCAGATTACCAGTTTGTAGCCATGCTCGGTGTATGATTAGATGGAAAATCTGACCCTAATCCTCCCTTTTCTGTATGAATAGATTTCAGATATCCATACTTGCCAGACAACAAATATGGAATTGGATTGGATTGGACTGTTTGTATCTGTTCATAATTGTTTACATCCTCAATTTGCAGACTGGTCCTCCAAATCTGTTATTTAGATACTGGGAGATGGGGAAGCGAGCTGTGGTTGTGACTGATGTATATTACGCAAGATATCAGGGTTTTTATAGACAATGTAATGTAATTTTGGGTTTTCGATAAGTTTTTCTGGAAATATATTTCTTCAATTTTTTTTTTTTTCTGTCATTTCTTGGAATTACTGGAAACATCTCGGTTTATATCAACTTTTATAACATCCTTATTTGATAAAAGAGGCAGTGAGGATTTGCCCAAGTCTCAGGTTCAAGTGCGGTTTTTGCTCTAAAATTTAATTAATAAATAAATATGTAAATACATTTCTGCATTCTTTGATCAGTATTATTGGTGGCTTTCGGGGATGTAAATGGGGGATTAGATGTATTTTTATTTTTTTATTTTTTTGTTTGCAATTAAAGATATGAATATGGATATTGCTCTAAGGTTGAACTCACATTTCTTATCACATTGACAATATCTTAACGAAATAAACTGATGGTGGTGAAAATTGAATTGGCAAGGCAAAAGTTGCAGCTATTTCCTTTTTAGTTTGCCTTTAAGGAGTATCCTTCCTTACCAGCGAAAATGGGTGAATCTGAGCCTCCAAATAAAGTTGAAAAATGCTAATTCAATCAGTAGTCCACAGACCAAGAGCTCATATTGCCTGGAGGTAAATATTACCTAAATTTCGGTTATAATATTATTGAATCTTAGTCATTTTCTTTATCATCTCCATCAAACTTTTGGTTCCATAACTTTTATTCGTGTATGAATAGATATCCGAATTCTGGCACTCACATTTTATGTTGCCAGATTTTCATTTGTTTCATGAAATGTCCAAACTGTAAGACTAGCATTCAGATGGCTGCAACAAATTGTCATCTTTTCATTTTCTCACCTGAAAATTGGATTGGCAAGGCGAACTTTCATTTTCAGGTAAGGAAGAAAGAAGGAATTCTCGTGTGTGCCGAAACGTACATCAGATGGCTGGAACAACTTGCCTCACCACTTCCAATTTAAACCCCACATAATGCATGGTTGAATGAAGAATTTAGAATTTGAGGAAACTGTGTCCCATTGTTTACTTCTAGGCCATATGGCATTTGCAAATCCGGCCATTGGTTTTTTTTCCCAGAGGCCATGCAAGATTTTTGAGAATTTTTTCCAGATATATACCTATTCAACGTTTCTCTTTTCTCTGTATTATTACTGGAAATTTGTTTGGTTTACATCAACTATGATCATATCCTTATTTGATAATAAGAGGCAATGATGATTTACCCTAGTCCCAGGTTCATGCCCTGGCTACGGTGTTGGTGGCGATGGTGGTGTCAGCAGCAGCAGCAGCAGCAGTGATTAATAAGATGGAAAAAAATCCCATTCTTTGATTAGTATTCAGATGCCTTTCACAGGTGTAAAAGGAAGGGAGATGGGTTATTGCCGTATTTGTACCTGTTTTTTCAGTGCAGATACAGAATATGGATATTGCTCGAAGATTGAACTTAATTTTCAAAAATGGAGTGGCAAGGCAGGTTAATTGTAGCAATCTTCCATTGATTTCACATTAAGTGGGTAATATTTCCTCCCTCCTTGCCAGAACATGAGTGAAAATGGGTAGATCTGAACTCCCAAATAAGGATTCAGGGAAATGTATCTATGTCCATCTTTTGAAACTTTCTTTTATTTCCTTCATTTTTTTTTCTTTTTTTCTTCTTTTTTTTTTTTTTTTTTTGAGAAAGGCCCATAGGAAAAGGCCCGACAATGGGGGAAAAAGATTGTCTAAAAGGAGAAATAAGTCCTTGAAAAGAACCAGACTCAACTTCCTACAAAAGAAAGAAATGCTATATCAGCTGAGCTAAGCTCATTTGGTAATTTTTCTCTCTTTTAACCTCAAGCAAGTTCATATAAATTCCGAGCATTCCTTGCCAATCATACCGAAACGCTCATATACTTTTTCCAAGTATTCCGTGATTTTTAATTATTTTTCCTTGTTTGCACTTTCTCTGGCAGACGGGACTTTCTTGGCATGTCTTTTAGGTGTTGATTGTTGACATGCAGCACAATGGTTCATTGTGATATTAAGCTACCAATGATTTCTCCTTCCCCCCCCCCCCCGCGGAAGAAAGCTATCTACCGATGGTTGATCAAACAGGTAGTGTTTGTGTAATTTTTCTGATTTTTTTATATCATCCTTATGTTATGTTTGATTTATCTTTCCTTAGTGTTGGAATATAAAATCACATCTCTCAACCCTCAGTGTTAGAGGATAAATATATATCCCTTGACCCTCATTACAACTTGGAGGCTTGGAGCAGCAGCACGTACTCCCATATCTGTTTAAGGTTGGCTTGTTTACTTCTAGCCCCCTTTTTTGCAAAATGAAGATGTTAGGGATTTTATAGAAAATTTAAGGTATCTGTAATTCTTTGTTCTGAAAATACAGCTCTTTCTAATATTTTCTATTTTCCTTTTAGCATTATCTTGGGTTATATATACTGTGATGTTTTTCATTTAATCTTTCTAGTTATGATGTTTTTTTATAATCCTTAGATAAATTTACTGTAATCTATTTTGGTTGTTAGGACATAGACATGAGGTGCATTAAATTATTATTGATTATTCAGTCACATAACATGTTGTTAGGAGAATATGAAGTGTTTGTTATAACTATCAACAATTACTTTCATTGTCATGTTTGACATTTATTTTTCTATCTTAAGGTCAAAGTTCCAAATCAACTTATTCGATATCTATTGGTAATGTGATATTGTCAAAAGTAATATTGTCAGACAATTTAAAAACACCCAGAGAGAGGGTGAATGGGTGATTAAAAATTTATATAGAGTAAATCTAAATAATATAAATAATGTAAGGAGAGCAAGTATGAGAAAACAAACACAAAGACGGCGATGTATCCTCGTTCGATCCCCTGACCTACATCCAGTCCTCCTCCACGGAGATTTCTTCTCACTACCTCAAAACGCGGTTTAGAAGCCGCAACTTCATTCAACTTGCCTCACCCCTCGAGACAACTCACTTTTACAATAAAAGAGAGAAATATAACAATAGTGATCAAGTGACCGCGAAAACTCTCTCCTAATTCCTATAACAATATTAGAGTATGAGATTGAAGCTTGAGAATATGTGGAGAAAAAGAAATGAGTACTAGGTTGTTTTGAAAAGAATGAAAGTGATTGCAAGAGATCTTTTGAAAGTTTTATTGTACGATGATATAGCTTATTTTTTGTATAGGGTCAATAATCTCTTATTTATAGATTCTCAAAAATAGAGTTGCAAAATATATTTGATTGGCTGCAAATCAGGTAATCAAATCGAGATAGATACCATGAAATACTACTTATGAAAAAACATGCAAAAAAACAATTAAAAATGGCTATATTTTGAAATGTTAAAATAGTCCTGTCAAAATAGATTCTTGGTACCATTTTGAATTTTGTTTTGGACTAAGTAAGTTTTTGAAAATAACTAAGTAAGTTTTTGAAAATTGTTAAGTAAGTTTTTAACAATAGCTAAATAAAGTAAGTTTTTGAAAATAGCTAAGTTTTTGAAAATAACTAAGTTTTTGAAAATTGTTAAGTAAAGTAAGTTTTTGACAATAGCTAAATAAAGTAAGTTTTTGAAAATAGCTAAGTTTTTGAAAATTTGATTTTGAACATAAATATCCAAAAAAATTGTAGTAAATACTTGAGATTTTGAAAATCTTTTTGTGTGTCTTTCCATAAATATTTGAGATTTTGTTAATCTCTTTGTCTGTTTCTTCATAAGCTTCTTAACTATATCTCATTTATTTCAACAAAATATCTAAGACACCTACCAACTTTACTCGATATGAGATAGAAGTTGAAGTTGGCTTGATCTTCAAGTGATTTAAGTCGAGTCTTTAATCTTCACTTGAGTCTTGATTTAAATTGAGCTTGGATTCTCTACTTGGGTTGATTTGAGTCTTACCTTTGAACTCGTTCTTTGATATGACTTGATTTGTGCAAGAACGGTACTCCATTCCTCACAGATTTGCAATATAAGTTCTAGTCCTTCCATCCTCCATCAATGACACCAACTTGCTTGAGTTTTATGAATCGTGAACTACATATCAACAAGCAATTAGTACCATATGGATGGTTTGTTATTCATCATCAAAATACAAGGGTCAACAATCTCTCTCTTTTTATGATGATAAACCTCCATCAAATAAATATATAAATAAGAATAATATAACAAGAATAATATAAAATGCTCCCCCTATTTATATGATCTCCCCAACATATGAATTTCTCCCCCTTTGGCAACATCAAAATGTGGTAAATAGGCAAAATAGTCATAGCACTTGAAAGAAAATAAAAATGAGATCAAAGGACAAACTACCCCTATCAAAGAGCATATATAACAAAAATCAATAAAGAACACTCCTGTAATTCATTCGTCAGTTGTTGTAATAAAATGAGCATTAAATGCAATAAAAATGTGATGAAATAAAATGTAATGAAAGATTTAACATGGAATGCACATGCCTAAGTCTCTTCTTATGCGACAAAAATCAACTTCACATGGAGGTTTTGTGAAAATATCGGCTAATTGATGTTTAGTGTCAATGTAAATAAGAAATATCTTGTTTTTCAACATGATCTCTCAAGAAATGATGTCTAACATCAATATGCTTTGTTCGCGAGTGAAACACAAATTCTTTGATATATTAATAGCACTTGTAATTATCACAAAAAATTCTAGTATTATGAAAATGCAATTCAAAATTCATAAGATTTTGTTTCACCCATAGGATTTGAGCACAACAAAAACTCGCGATAATATATTCTGCTTCAGTCGTGGATAAAGCAACACAATTTTGCTTCTTGGATGACCAAGAAACCAAAGAATTAACCAATGTTTAAAATAACGGTAACGTAATAATAACGTTTTTCTTTTGTTATGTTAACATAGGTTATAACGTAACGCATAACGTAGGTTACGCGATTTAATATTTATTTAATAAAAATAAATATATATACTATGTTTAAAATTTTTATAAGAGAATAATTTTAAAATATCTAAAAATATATTAAAATAATATATAACACATTTAGCAAGTCTCACAACAAATTTTAGCGAGCATCGAGGAATTGAGGTGCTTCGATGTCATGTGGTTCCTCATCAATTGAAGAGATTGACGACGAGTTCCTCGTCAATTGAAGAGTCGTGCTGTTTTTTAATTTTTGGAACATTACAATGCTGAGTTCCTCATCAACTGAAAAGAGATCAAAGAGAGGAACTAGAATGCTTTGATGCTCGCCGATGAGAGATGAAATCGAAGAGGAACTGTAGAGAGAGGAGGAACCGCACGAAGGAGTCACCGTAGTTGTCGTCGTCAACTGCAGAGAGAGGAGGAACTTGGGTGCTTCTATGTTTCACTCGCCTTCGCCAATTTAGGGTTTCACGTCGATTTGGTCTTGAGAGAGAAATCGCTTCGTTCTTTTATATTTGTAATCTGTGTAAATAACGCGAGTTACGAATGTTATGTTATTTTCATAACGTAACGTTCGTAACGCTCCAAAAAACGCTCGTTACTGGGAACTGCGTTTTTTGCGAGTGTTATATAACGGCTAGGTGTTGTTATGTTCTGTAACGGGTTATAACGAGTTACATAACGGTTTTAAAACATTGGAATTAACCACAAAAATGACATGTGCAACTAGTGCTCTGGCGACCCACTTTGCATCCGACATAGTCGGCATCACAATATCCTCATAAGACAAATGAGGTGTGTTTGTGGTATAATAATTCTAGTTCAGTGTTACCATTAACATATCAAATGATACATTTAATGACTATCAAGTGAGATGCTCTAGGAGATGATTGAAATCTAGCACACGCGCACACACACACACACACTATACATAATATCCGATCTACTTGCTGTTAAATAAAATAAACTACCAATCACACCTCTATATAACTTTTGATGTACCATATCATTTTGCTCATCTTTGTCCAATTTGATTGAATTATCCATGAGAGTTGATGCGTGCTTTGAGATCTCCATTTCATACTTCTTTACAAGTTTTTCAGCATATTTGCTTTGTGAGACAAAGATATCTTTATCTCCTTGTTTGATTTGTAAACCAAGAAAGAATGTAAGTTCCCACATCATACTCACCTCAAATGATCTTGCATCACTTTGAAAAATTCTTCACACAAAGAGACATTAGTAGACCCAAAAATAATATCTACATATATGTTGACACTTTAAAAAAGACAAGATTCTGACTGGCCTGAACAATGTCTAAACTTGTTGACATTTACAAAAGACAAGTGAAAGATAGGCTGATTGGTCCGAACAATGTCTAAACTTGTTGACATTTACAAAAGACAAGCGATAGACAAGCTGACGACCAGTTCTGTACTTGTTAACATTTACAAAAGACAAGTGACAGATAAGCTGACGACCAGTTCTCACCCATCTCCGAGGGACAAGGAAGCAACTTGGACTCTACTGATCCAGTGAAGCAGACAGTAAGCCCAGATTGTCTCTAAACAGACCTCAGCAGGTCTAAGATGCTATCACTTAGCATCACATGAGCCCAAAGGGATAGCCTCGCCTGAGAGGCTAAGATCATCTAAACTTCGCCTTGAAGCCATTCACAGCTCCATCAGGAAGCTAACTTATAGCTTCGCCTGAACTGCTCAAGTTAACTCCGCAGAGAGTTAGCTTCGTTTGAAGCCACACGCAACCGCGCAGAAGGGTATGCGGTAGCTTCGCCACAGACGATATCTAGCTCCGCTGAAGAGCTGTCTTCTGACTTCGCCATATGGTCCTTCCAGCTCCGCTGTGAGCTCGATGCGGGCAGCGCCGCTGCGGGTCTGTTATGGTCAACCTTTGACCAATTAAATCTCCAGATGAGATCAAATTTAATCGGATCAAGATCAAATCCAATCAGGACCAAATCTGAGATTAAATTTGGCAGTTGATTGCTATAATCTCTTGACTCTCCTAAAACGAGTAAGAGGATCAGAGGAGATCTTCCAACTATATGGAAAGAATCAAAACAGATCAAGAGGATCAACCGACCTGCTACTTCTAGCTTCGCAGAAGCTGATCCTAGCCTCGCAGCAAGGCTACTTTTCAGATTTAAACAGATTTGATTCAATCTGTTTCTATATTTTCAAGGGACAATTATACCCTTGCTCTCCCTATAAATAGCCCACCAGGGGCACAAGGAGAGAGGCGCGCACGAAGACCTCCCACACACGCAAAGACTTCTTCTGGACGACTTCACGGGAAGAGACGGCAGACTTCTCGAGAGGACGCACCGCGCGTACAAACAGAGATCTATTCTCTTGAATTCAGAGACTTTTAGAGAGTTGCTTCTCTAATCATGGTGCTGATACCCTAATACCTCCCTTCTTCTCAAGGAATCTCCGGAACCAGGCGAGAAGGAATTCCTAAGTGAAGGCGGTTTTGAGAAGTATCAAGAGGGTTCTACCAACCTTCTGTTCTCTGATTCCCCGAACCAGGCGAGAAGGGAATCTCATCGCTCGCATCGTCAAAGGGACAAAGATGTCGCGCGCTGACCAGACTCCTACCGGCACACTTCTCCAGAATCTCCGAGGAGATCTACTTGTAATCTTTTGTGTTACTTGTAATTTAGCTCCTCGACTCTTTTTTGTAAGTTTTCCCCTTTGCAAATCAATGGAAAACAATATACTTGCACTAAAAGAAAATCATCATTTTGTTTTCTCACAAATAAAGTATTATCAATTTTACCTTTAGAAAAATCATTTTTCAAAATTTTTTTAAAAGCCTTTCATACCAAGCTCTAGGAGCTTATTTCAAACCATATAAAGCTTTTTGAACATGATAAACATGATTTGAAAAATTATGATCGATAAAACCCGGTAGTTGTTCAACATATACCTCTTCATTAATAAAATCATTTAAAAATGCACTATAACATCCATTTGAAATCTTTAAAACTTGCAAATGCTAAAAACATGTGAATAGATTCCAATCTTGTAACTAATTCCAATGTTTCATCATAATTAATGCCCTCCTCTTGATTGTATCCTTGGGTAAGTAATCTATCTGATGTGGGATGGAGGGGGATTTAGGGTTTGTGGTGGGAATTTTGTGGAATTGGAGAAGAACAAGAGAAAAAAAGAAATATATTATCACGGATCGCAACCCGGATCTTGGCTTCACCGTCTATGATTCAATCCATGCGATTAAAATCAATACCCAAGCAAATAGTTTATCAAAATTTTCATAATAATAATAATAATAATTAAATCTCAAAGTCCACTACATGACTATATATAGCCTATAATGCGTGCACTATATGTGCAATTATTGATAACATCAAATCTCACCAAATCTAACCACATCTAAATTCAAATAACTCTTAAATCTCAACAAAATTTATCCAAATCTAAATTAAAATTAAAATCTAAAGTATGCCAAATCTGGGCCGTTTATTCCCTATCATTCTCCCCAGCTTGAAAACATTCATCTCCGATGAATGTAGTAGTAGTAGAAGGTAAGTACAACCGGATCGAACCACATCACAAATTCTCAATCAGGCTAAGGTGGTGGTCGGAGAATCAAAACCGGTTACAGTCGATGGTATTTCGAACAAGACACCTGCAACATGCTGAGGCAAATCTTCCCGCTGATGGCTGGACCGATTATACTCTGCACCACAAGAAATCTAAACTCTTGTGAACATGTTGCCTCTAGAAGAATCTGCAAAGGATCGTATGCATCAAGCGATCTCAGAGACGGAACCCTCACAGTTGGCGTAGAAGACACTAACTCCATGACAAGCTCTGTTGGGAGATCTGCTGAAATTCTTGTAAGAAGCTCTTCTATCTCTGGCTTTGGCTCATCAACACCTGTTGGCTCTGATTCTGGCTCAACTGCAACTTCTGTCTCTGGTTTTGACTCATTAACAACTGTTGGCTCTGGCTCTAACTCAGCTGCAACTTTTGGTTCTGGCTCTGGCCCTGTCAACTTTTGCTGCTATGTATTCTTCTATACCCTTCTGGCTGTCCTTTAGAGTCTCCCGAAACTCAGCGAAGAGAAGGTGTGGAGCATACCGAGTACGAAGTAGGTCTTGCAAGACAAACTAGTATCAACAAGAACTATGGCCGTCTTTCCACCACCAATAAGCTTTTCCAACAAGCTTCATTTGGGTATAGCGACACTTTTGTTCAGATGTTAGAATAAAATAACTAAAGAAATCTTCTAAATTGTTTTCCCACTTCTCATACTCATACTGATCATCGGAACCCCGAAGACATGGAAGAGCTGCATACATATCCCTTTTCACTTCCTTGTCATCAGCTTCAATATTTATATATTTTTCACAAAAGTAAAAATTCATGAATAAACTTTCAAAACAGAAGTTCAGAAATTACCCAAGAATTTCAACGATTTGAACTTGACTCAAATCGGACTGGAAACGGGGTCTGAAACGCCGATTTTCTGATGCGAGAATGGTACCGGCACCAAACAGAAACTTGTGGAGGTCAGATCTGGTATCCAACTGTTGTGAAATCTTTCCAATAGCTCCGAAACTCAGTCATGCATCCAACGGTTTAGACAGAACTCGAATCGGACTCTGAACGGGCCTGAAACGGACTCCGGACTGCGGCTGCGCTCTAGATGAACAGTGCAATGAATAGTAAAATCACTGTTCACGTAACAATTTTTTTTGAAGTGCATTTTTTTTGGAAATTTGTGGAGGAGAACAGGAATTTCGGCTCTGGTACCAAATTGATGTGGGACGGAGGGGGATTTTAGGGTTTGTGGTGAGGCATTGTTGAAATTGGGGAAGAACAAGAGAAGAAAAGAAAGATATGATCACAGATCACAACCCAGATCTTGGCTTCACCGCTATGATTCTATCCATGGAATTAAAATCAATACCTAAGCAAGTGGCTTATCAAAATTTTCATAATAATAGTAATTAAATCTCAAAATCTACTACATGGCTATATTTAACCTACAATACGTGCACTATACGTGCAATTATTGATAACAACTAATCTCTCCAAATCTAACCACATCTAAATTCAAATAACTCCTAAATCTCAACAAAATTTTTCTAAATCTAAATTAAAATTAAAATCTAAAGTATGCCAAATCCGGGCCATCTATTCTTCATTACTATCTTTATTTCTAGTGACAATACCAAATTCATCAAGTTTGTTTCGAAAAACCAATTTAGTACCAATGATCGATCGAATGATCATTTAGTTTAGGGACTAAAAACCACACATTAATTCTATGAAAATTATTCAGCTCATCATGTATAGCCATAATCCAAAATTCATTAAGTAAAGCATTATCAATGTTCTTAGGTTCTAATTGAGATAGAAAAGTTACATTACCACACTCACTTAGAGTCTCAGAACGTGTCATAATTCCTTTTGAAGGATCTCCAACGATTCGTTCTTTTGGATGGTCTTTTATGAACTTTCAAGCTTTTGGAAGATCTTTGTGTGTTTTGTCCATTACCTCATCTTATTCTTTTGGAGCTTCTATTGTAGATGGTTCTTTGATGTGTAATTGACCCACCCACACCTTCTTCATCATTCCTAAAAGTCACATTCTTGGGCAAAACAATATTAGATTCATCAAAGATAACATTTGTAGATTCTTCAACTACAAGTGTTCTCTTGTTGAAGACTCTATAAGCCTTACTCTTTGGAGCATAACTCAAAAATAAAGCAATGTCAATTATAGAATCAAATTTGTTATGACTATCCTTGGTATTGAAAATAAAATAATTACATCCAAAAAATTCAAAATTACACAATATTAGGAGATTTTTGAAAGTAAAGCTCATATGAGTTTTTCTTAAGTATAGGTCTAATCAAAAGACAATTTAAAATATAACAAGCCGTGTTGACGGCTTTTGCCCAAAAATATTTTGGCAAATTATAAGAGTTTAACATAGTACATGTCATTTCTTGTATAGTACGGTTCTTCCATTCAACAACACTATTTTGTTGCGGTGTTCTTGGTGCAAAGAATGTACGTAAAATATCATTTTTCAAACAAAACTTATCAAAAATTCATTTCAAATTCTCCATCATGATCACTATGAATCTTAACAATTTTCAAATCTTTTTCTTTTTCAACCTTTTCTCAAAAATGCACTAAACTCAATAAACGAATCACTTTTATTTACAAGACATTTAACCCAAGTAAATCGTGAAAAATTATGAATAATGACAAACACATAATGTTTACCTCCTAGTGAGGCAACTCTCATAGGATCAAATAAATCTATATAAGTAATTGCAAAGGCTTAGAAGATACCTCCTTGGATTTGAATGAATTTTTCGTCTGTTTACCTTTTGCGCAACCTTCACAAGGAGTATTTTTAACAAAGATTAAGTTTGGCAAGCATCTTACCAAACTCTTCTTGTTTAACTTTGATATTAACTCCATGTTAGCGTGTCCAAATCTTCTATGCCAAACCCAAGCATCATTAATCACGGCGAAAAGGCACCAAACTTTTTGATCTCCAAGCTCACCCATCTCAAAGATATAAACATTAGATCTTAAAGCCACAAAAATAATATTATTTTCAAAACTAACAATGCATTTATTTGGTTTAAAATAATATCATAGCCTTTATCACTCAATTGACTAATACTAATAAGATTATGATTCAAATCTTTAATCAAATAAACATCTTAAATAATAGTTGATAGTTTCTTACCAACATTAGCACATCCAATAATTTTACCTTTCTCACCGCCACCAAAAGAGACATTGCCTCTTTCGAATCTTGATAGGATTGCAATTAGATTTTTAGTACCGGTCATATAATGTGAGCAATCACTATCAAGGTACCAAAACTCCCTACGTCTTGCTTAAGAGTGTACCTCCAAGATGTGAATCAAGTGTAGATTTAGGTACCCATATCTTGGGTCCTTTCATGTTAGTATTCTTGGTTCTCTTAGGCAACCACATTAAAGCATAATGATGAAGATAATCTTTAACTCTACAATGAGTTGAGATGTGATCATTTCACATACAATGAGTGCAAACAAATTCTCTCTTATAAAGTGGAGCATGATGATGAGTATGAAATGATCTACTAAATTTATCTTGAAAATTCATTTGATTCTTTCTAGCAAAAACATTTTTGTTTTTCAAAGAAAACTTTTAAAACACCAACTTGATCCAAATATTGTTTTTTTTTCAAAATCAAAAATAATTTTATCCTTTGTAGAAATAACATTATTCATAGAAGAAATCAAATCACATAATTTAGAATCACAAGAATCATGCAATTTCTTAAGAGTAAATATTTTAGCTAGCTTTTTATATTCATGATTAAACTCACAAAATGCATCTTCTAGTTTATCACATGAAAGAGGTTCTTCGGAATCGGAATAGGATTTTATCTCATTTTCATTTTCCATGAAACAAAAATTAGGGTTGTGGAGAACAAGTTGAGCCAATTCGTTGTCGCTATTCTAGATTTGGCTCTGACTCATCCCAACCAACATATAAGGCCTCTTCCTTGTTGAAGTTTGAATACTTTTTGTTTTTCTCATTTCGCTTAGGGCAATCCTTTGCTATGTGCCCTTGTTCACCACAATCAAAGCCTTTTCCTGAATTACAAGAAAACTTGTTAGAAATTTTTTTTCTAAAATTCTTGTTCTTCCTTACTAACTTTGACATCCTTCTTGAAAGATTTGCAACTTCTTGATTGATGTCGACGTCACTTCCATCCGATGAATCTTGATTTCCTTTGAATGCAATCGTCTTCTTTTTGAAAGAAGACTCCTCCTTGTCCTTCTCTTTTTCTTTCTCCTTTCCTTTAAGTTGTACTTCGTGCACCTTCTATTTATCAATGAGAGAATCAATGGTAAATTTGGTGAGATCATTTGCTTCCTCGAATGTTGTAGCCTTTGGTTCTCAAATCGACGTAAGAGATCGTAGGATCTTGTAGTTCAACGCCTGATTTGTATAAACTGTCAAGAGAATGCAATGAGTTAATAATATTAGTAAAACGTGTAAACATTGCATCAATAGACTCATTTTCATTCATATTAAATAATTCATATTCATGAACCAAACTACTTATTTTGGAATCCTTCACTTGGGGTGTAATCTTGTGAGTAATGTATAATTTTCCCATATATCAAAAGCAGTTACACAAGTAGAAACTTTATTGAACTCATTTGGTGTGAGTCTATATTGAAGAGCATTCATTGCCTTAACATTGAGCATTACCAACTTCTTTTCTTCATCCGTCAAAGCTCGACATGTGGGTTCAACAATTTTTTTTAAGACAACATTCAAGATATCAATATCAATGCATCTCAAGAAAATTTTCATTCTAGCTTTCCAAGAAAGTTGTTGCCATTGAAGAGAGGTAGTATATTAGTCAATTGTCCTTCTAGACAAACTCTATTAGATTCCATTGCCATAAATCTTTGCTCCTTGGTTGTTAGACCAAATAAAGTGGAGACCTGCTCTGATACCAAATGAAAAACACCCAAAGAGGGTGAATGGGTGATTAAAAAATAATATGGAGTAAATCTAAATAACATAAATAATGTAAGGAGAGGAAGAATGAGAATGCAAACGCAAAGACGACGATGTATCCTGGTTCGATCCCTTGACCTACGTCCAAACCTCCTTGCAAGAAGATTTTTTCTCGCTACCTCAAAACGCGGTTTGAAAGCCGCAACTTCTTTCAACTTGCCTCACCCCTCGAGACAA
This sequence comes from Agave tequilana, assembly GCA_038442645.1. Taxonomy (NCBI): domain Eukaryota; kingdom Viridiplantae; phylum Streptophyta; class Magnoliopsida; order Asparagales; family Asparagaceae; genus Agave; species Agave tequilana. The sequence continues at coordinate 116,449 of JAVJIF010032714.1, forward strand.
CTCACTTTTACAATGAAAGATAGAAATAAAATAATGGCGATCAAGTAACTACGAAAACTCTCTACCAACCTCTATAACAATATTAGAGTATGAGATTGAAACTTGAGGATATATGGAGAAAAAGAAAATAGCACTAGATTGCTTTGAAAAGAATGAAAATGATTGTAAGAGATCTTTTGAAAGTTTTATTGAAAGTTGATAGCTTATTTTTTATATAGGGTCAATAATTTCTTATTTATAGATTCTCAAAAATGGAGTTGTAGCAAAATATATTTGATTGGCTACATATCAGGTAGTCAATTAGATATAGATATCATAAAATACTACTTGTGAAAAACATGCAAAAAATCAATTATATACTCATTTTGAATTTTGAATTTTGTTTTGGACTAAGTAAAATAGGTTTTTGAAAATAGCTAAGTAAAGTAAGTTTTTGAAAATAGCTGAGTAAAGTAAGTTTTTGAAAATAGCTACGTAAATTAAGCTTTTGAAAATTTGATTTTGAACATAAATATTCAAAAAAAATTGTAGTAAATACTTGAGATTTTGAAAATCTTTTTGTGTGTATGTGTTTTTCCATAAATGCTTGAGATTTTGTAAATCTCTTTGTTTGTGTCTATCCATAAGCTTCTCAACCATATCTAATTTGTTTTAACAAAATATCTTTGACACCTACCCAACTTGACTCGATATGAAATAGAAGTTGAAATTGGCTTGAACTTCAAGTGCTTTAAGTTGAGTCTTGATTTAAGTTGAGCTTAGATTCTCCATGTGGGTTGATTTGAGTCTTAGCTTTGAGTTCATTCTTTGATATCACTTGATTTGTGCAAGAGCTTCTCAATCCACCTTCTTCCTTACAGATTTGCGATATAAGCCTTAGTCCTTCCATCCTCCATCAATAGCACCAACTTGCTTGAGTATCTATGAATCTTAAACTACACACTCGATAAGCAATTAGTACCATATGGATGGTTTGTTATTCAACATCAAAATACAAGGGTTAACAAATATCGTGTTTAATATTGTCATGACATCCTTTTCTTTCTATTTTAGGAAATCGGTGGTTGTCATTATTTGCCCAATATTAAGCTTATCTATCCAATCCTGATATGAATTTTCTAGTTGTGTCAACGGAGTGGATATGGAGCTGATATAGGCTGTTTGTTTCCCCTCTGTTGATACAGCTAAACATATTATGGAAGTGAAAATTTATATTACATTGACAACTACCTCTAAATTCTTCATTCTTTTACACACTATGTGAGGCTTAAGTTGTGCTGTGAGGCATATGTTGTTGCCATCTCTAGATTTCAGCACAAAGGTTCATTCTTTCTTTCTTCTTAAATTGGGGACACTTTAATGTAGGAATGCTGAGCCTTGGACTCTTATTGAAACCCCCCTTTCTCTCTCTTTTTGATCTTTGCTCTCTTATGAGTGATGGCTGCTGAGGACTAATTAGACTCTTGCTCTTTGATTCATTAAATTATCTTTCACGTGAAGCCTTCTGGAGATGTCTGATGTTTATTTCATAATAAGAATCAGTGATGATCCCCCAAGTCCTTGGGTCAAAGTCCTGCGTGTGACCTTTGTTGAAAGAAAATAAAATAAAAATCCTATTCTTTAATCAGTATGGCTACCTCTGTGGATGTAAACTGAGGGGATACAGGTATTACTGAATTTGTAGTTGTTTTCAGTATGCAGTTACAGATGTGAATATGAATATTGCTCAAAGGTTGAACTCAATTTTCACATTACATTGACAATATATGTAATCTTGATTTGGATGGTCTGTGGCTAATCAGACAAACCAGCTCAACCACGCTGGGGTCTTCCCTTCTTTATCCCATTTTATTATAAAATGGAAGATCTTATTAGCTCGTCCTCTCTTTTTTCAGTGTTTTGTGGGACACGTGTTTGCTAAACCACTTTTATGATGGGTTAGAAATCCCATTGCCTGTTTGCTTGGGTTTTTTTATTTCTTGCATCCCAATTTCATATGCAAACTCTTGTTAAACTGTTTTAGTCTAGTTCTTAGCCCATTGTCAAATAGTCAGCCTATTAAATTCTCAGAGATAGTATAGGGAGCCATGGCTTTGGTACTGTATTATGTAATTGGTTCTATGAATTGTTAACAACAGTTCTTTTTCTTCTCTAGCAGGTAAATCTTACAACAGCAGCAGTGACAACAACAACAATTGCGTTATCCTGTTGTACTGGGGGTGGGTTCGTCAATTCTTTTTCTCCATTATCACTTGTGAGGCCTATGTACTCTATTAAATTAGCAACATTCATAGACATTTTGTTGTGTCAAGCGGTGTTCGTTTTTGTCTACCCTAGTCCTATCCAATCCTTCAACTACGATCATATGTACATCATATGTATACTCTGCAATAGTTCATTTCATACAGACCTGGTATCTCTCTGTAACTATCCTTGTGTGTAAAAGAGGCAATGATGATTTTCCCAAGAGCTTTTTGAGGCTTTTGTGTTAATGTTTCTGACATGGCAAGCTGAGCTCAGAGGGCTTGTGACACATTGCAGGCAACCAGTTTGCAGCTATATTTTTTTTCTTTTTTTCTTTTTTATTTATCCTTTTTTTTTTTCAATGAATAAGGTGGACATCTCCCACCTTCTCCCCTAAACTGGGGAGCGAAGCCATATTTCTGATTGCAATGTATGGTTGAAATGGAAATATCTGAGCCTCTATATCAAAGTTGAAAAGTAGGTCGTAATGATTTTCTCAATGATGACAAGGCTTGTTATTTACTGCTCTTTTCTTGTATTTTAAGGACTTTATCCTTCTTTCTATTTGGAAATACGAGCCAACTGCCGGTCATCTTATAATTTGAAATTTTATCTGTTGCAGTCACTAGTTAATGTATTGGGTAGGGTTATTAATTGATTCACTATAACCCAATAAGCCGATGTTTATAATTTAAACTATAATTGGGTTTGCGTTTCAAAATTGAACCTGAAGACATTATTGTATCAGATTTGTTTATTACCACAAACCTAATAACAGCTCTGTAATAACTTACTGAGTGGAAGTATCTGAGCCTTTACGTCATAGTGAAGAGAAGCTACTTATGATTTTGCCAATGATGACAAGGATTGTTGTTTACTTCTCTTTTTCTTGGATTTTAAAGACTGTCTTTATACTGGGAAACTGTGGACCCAACAGCCAGCCATCCTATAATTTGTAATATTATCTGTTGCAATGATTTGTTAATGTATCATCAGGTAGAGCTATAATTGATACCCGATAACCCAATAAGCATATCTTTATAATTTAAACTATAATTGTTTCAAAATTGAGCTAAAAGATATTATTGGATCAGATTTGTTTACTACCACAAGCTTGATACAAGTTCTGTAATGATTTACAATGTGCATAAAGATTAATAAATGTTGAAAATTAGACATCATATATAGTGTGTTGGCAAACTGAAAAATTAAGGTTACTACTATAATTAGAAGTCAAAACTTTGAATCATTGATAGTGTCCAGCAACCATGAGAGTTATTCTTATTAGGTAGAAACCAGCTATGTCACAGTAGAAAGCATAAGAAAACATTGAGAGAAAAAAACTTGTAATGAAATATCATGATGAACAATGTTTTCAATAATTTTATTATACATTTAGACCTGAATTTGCCCAAATTCAAATCCGATTTCCTTGTTGATATGCATGGATCTGATTCAAGATGAATCCATTTCAGTCACATCATTAGACCCATAAAGTATGGCTGATCTTAAAGACATATCATGAAATGTTTCCTTGAACTTTATTGGTGTACTATGTTCAGATAGCACCCCATAAGTTTTTCTCTGGTCAACCATGCTGCTTCCGTTCTCTGAACTTCTTCCATAATTTTAACGTCATATGGTTCACAGTTCTATGTTAGACATCTTTATGCAAGAAACATGATGTTCGTTTGCCTAAACGGCTTGATCCTTAGGATTGGTGATTTTGTGTTATGAATTGGCGATACAGGTGCCAGCAGTCTGTGACTATGCAGATTACCGGTTTTTATCCCTGCTTAGTTAGATAGAAAATTTGATCCTCATCCTTCTTTTTCTGTAGGAATGGATTTCTGATATCCACACTTGCCAGAAAACAAATGTGAAATTGGTTTGGATTGGATTAGTTGCATCTGTTTATGTCGTTTTTACACCCCCAATTTCTGTACCGGGCCTCTAAATCTGTTATACAGATCCTGAGAGATGGGGAGTGAGCTGTGGATGTGAATGATATGTATTATGCGAGACATCAGGGTTTTTATAGACAATACAATGTAATTTAGGGTTTTCAGTAAGTTTCTGATAGTATAATTCTTTTTCATTGTTTTTCTTTTCTTTTATTTCTTCAAATTACTAGAAACATCTTGGTTTATATCAGCTTTTATAACATCCTTATTTGGTAAAAGGCAGTGATGATTCACCCAAGTCCCAAGTTCAAGTCTGGCCTTTGCTGTGAAATAAATAAATACATTTTCGCCATCTGCCTTTAATACTTTGTTTCTTTTATTTTCTTTTCTCTTACTTTCTTTTTTCTTTTTACATTTCTTTCTTTTTTTATATAGCAAGCCCACAGAAAAAGCCCCTAAAGGGAGAATAACTTCTAGAAAAGAACCCCCAAACCCTAGAGGGGTCAAAGTGTTGATGTGTTATGCAGCCTGAGCTAACCTCGTTTGATAATTTATTTCTTTTGAACTTTAGAAATTTACTTCATTTCTTATAAACTCAAGCTGTCAAGCAGTATCATATAATTATGCCACCCTATTGGCAGTTCCCAAACTTTCATATAATTATTCTGAGTAGTTTATAACTTCTCTTTATTTTTTTTCTTATTTGCAATCACTTTGTAGACTGAATTTTCACAGCATGTTTGGTGTTTCTTGTTGGCATGCAGCACACAGATTCATTGTGGTATTAAATTACTAGTGATTAACCTAATAGCTGTAGTTCTTGTAACTTTTTATTATCATGATTTTGTTTATAATTGTGGTGGAGATTTTCCGCCGCGAGCGATCGGACGGTCGATCCACGCCACAAGCGAGAGTAAGAAAGTGGGCAGTGTGTGAATAAAAGTGATGCACAAAAAAAAATGAGAGACAAGATTTTTACGTGGAAACCCAAATCTGAAAAAACCACGGAGAGGAAAAGAATCCACTGTAATCTGCTGATTACAGAGATTGTATGCCAGAGTCTTTTCGTGCTGGTTTTTTTTTAAAAAAAAGAAAAGGAGTCATCCCCTTCTCGCTGGAGGTGAAGGTTTATTTATACTTAATCTGATCTGCCTGTAGGGGGACGGATGGTACGGGCGTGTCCTCGTACCACATGATCTGCAGGTGTAGGTTTGTTGTGGCGACTGTGACAATTGACGCTTGCTTGTTGGGATTGCATGCAGAGAAACCCTCCTCTGTCCATAACTGTCCAGGCTGGAAGGTGTTTCACGCTATGAACATAGAAGAAAATCAGGTTGCGTAACTGAAAGCGGGGATCAGGGATGATCTGTTGCCGTGGTGTAATTGAAGGCGAAGATCAGAGATGATCCGTTGCCATGGTTGTATTGTGCGGAGCTGAAGTCTCCGAAATGGAGGGAGCTCCTGAATGGCTGAGAGCATTGGAGCTCCCGGGATGGAAGCATCCTCGAGAAGAAGAGTGGCTTCTGGAATGGCTCCGAAGTGACGGAGGCTTCTGATTGCTAGGACACGTGCCACTATCCTCTGAGGGTCAAATTTTGACCACTACAGATTCTCCTGCTCTTTCGCTTGTTGGAGCCTGCGGAAGAGAAGCTAGGAGAGCGGAGTTGGTGAGAGATTCCTTGGTGCCTTAAGCTCGTCTTGATACTCGTGGGCGGAATATCTGGATCATTAATGTGGGTTCTTATGGATTGACTTGGAGATCATGCTGATGGCTGACAACTGGCATGCCGATCGATTTGGTTCCTTGAAATTTGTAACTGGCATCCCTTTGGATCCTGGTGCCATGATGGCAGAGATCGTGGGGGAGCATCGGTTTATATTATGCCTTTTGGTTGACCGAAAATCTCTAGATGTGAACCGATTTTTTGGAGATTGAGAATTTTGAACTAGGGACGGTTTGGCTGCTCCATTTATAAATAAGCTGGATCCTTCGGGTGGAAGTAGCTCCCCTCTGAGAAATCTCTGTCTTTGAATTCCTCTGTTGTCTTGCCAAGTCGACATGCATCCTCTTCTCTTCTTCATCAGATGGAGAAAGGAAAAGATGGAGATGATGGTGTCGAGTCCCGGTTGCTTGGGAGTCTGGTTGGTGCAATATGTCAGTCGTTGTTATGAGCCTGTCACAATATATCAGCTGTTGTGAGAGGGTTTCGCCGCCGGGGGTGGTTGCATGGTAACGCACTTCGATTAGAGTTGATGATCTGCTTTTGAGTCGCTCGTTTTTTAAGGGGCGAGGATCATTCTAAAGGATCTGATCCTCCCTCCATATAGGGCTACAAGGGAGAAAGAGAGGGAGCTCTTCAGTTGAGTATGCTAGCGAATTGCTTTTCACTCTGAAGCCTGATGCTTTTCCTTAGAAATACCAAAGTGGAGAAGTGTTGCTTTCTCATTCTGACCTGTTTTGTCAGAGTTCATCTGCTTGGACGTCGCTGCGACCTTACTCTTGAAGGGATTTTTAGGGACTGTTGTGGTGAGTGGTGCTGATCTGGCTGCCTTGAGACGTGCGAGCTGTTGTCGAGGCATATGGCTGCCTGCTCAGGAGCCATGGCGGTTGGCTGCTTCCGGGAGATCTCTGACGATCAAATCTTTGTTGTTCTTATATTGGGGGTCTGGCCACTGTGGCGGAATAAGTTTCTGGATCTCCTGTAACTCTTTTTCAAAAATATGAACATAGGGATATAAATGATTTCATGTATTCTATTTGTCAGATGTAACGACGCAATGAAATGTAATTGCATGTATTTCATAATAGAAATGATTGAGTCACGTTTAGATCTTACCTGATTTGTTTTGTGGAATGGTCATACCCTTTCAGAGGCCTGATTTTCAAATGGCAAGAATGTGATGTGTCTGCGTTACTGTCTCCAGATGGTGTCTCCATCTCTAAGCATACAGATCTCCGAGTGAAGTGAGGACTTCAGTCGCGTAGGTGGACTGGGCCGTCAGGTTGGTCGCCCGAGGGGACGAGGTGAAGCGAGCCCGGAGGCAGACATTCATGTTTACTATTCTCAAGTGGGGACCTCCCACCTCAGAACACACAAGCAAAAGACTCCAAGTGAGAGGAGCCCTCATCTACGGAATTGGGCGTGCAGTTGCTCAATTGGGGATAAACCTTCCAGGGGCAATTGCCTAATTGAGGATTAGCCTTTGGAACACAAAGATAGATGTTTGCACTATAATTCTCGAGTAGGGGCTTTCCTCTTCGAAACAGATAATTTGACAATAACCCAATCGAGGATGAACATTCTAGATGGTAGTTGCCTGATGAGGATGAGCCTGGCTGTCACCTGGTTAGGTATGAACTTTTCGGATAATAGTTGCCCAATAGGGGATGAGTTTTGAGGGTGACAAATTGTCTGATTGGGGATGAGCCTCCCGGAGGGCAATTGCCCAATCAAGGATGAGCCATAGAGTGCCCGAAGGTAGATGCTTATGTAATCATTCTTGAGTGGGGGCTTCCCTTCTCGAAACGAACAGATGGAGGTTTCTGAGTTAGGGGAGCCCTCAACTATAAAGTTGGACTGGCAGTGGCCTGATTAGGGAGGAGCTAGAGAGGTTTCAGAGACAAATGCTTGTACTATCGTTCTCGAGTGTTAGCTTCCCTCCTTGGAACACGCAAGTGGGAGTCTCCGGGAAAAGGTGCTCGTGGGTAAGCCGCATAGGGGCTGATAAGCGAATTAGCAAATCTTGTGTAGGATGTAGGGAGCCAGGGTCTGATGTTTTAGATCTCGAATGGGATAATCCCTCCTCAGACATGCAACTACAGTACCCAGAGAGAGGAGCTCGTAGGCTGGTCGAATGAGGGCCGATGAGCGAGATTTTCACGGATCTTGAGAAGGATGTAGGGAAACCATTAGGAGTCATAATGTATTTTATTAAATGATTTCAATAAAAATACATGAAATTGAAATGAGAAACATGGAGTATTATATGTTGGAGGAACTTTCCTATTCTTATTTGTAGGATTGGTGTTAGTCAACCGCTCGGTCTGAGCGATCATGTGTTGAGGTCGAGCCAGAGAAAGGGTCTCCTGTTATCTTTCTGTCTCGGAGGAAGCTCTGGGTGTAAGGATGTACTCCCAAAGATATCCTTGCTGGACAAAATCGTCGAGATACTTGCGAAAGGACTAACATTGGGAAGTTCGGTGTCCCTTGCGGTCATGGAAGAAACAATAGTTTTTCGCTCTGGGACGAGTAGAATCATGTGGTTTCGCTTTTGGATGCTTCACCAAGGATTGACCTTTGAAGGTTTCAAAGGTGTCCTGGATCGGGAGCTTCAGCGGAGTGAGGCTATCGTCCACCCGGTATGTTCGAATGGACTCTGCTGGTGATTTGGGAACGGTTGCTTCCTGAAAGCACCACGCCCGCGACCATCGTTGTCGACGGAGGGGTCTCCGTGTTGCGGCTTTGATTTGCTCCGTCGTCATCGCGGTTGAAAATTTAGTTGGGGGCTTTTCATCATTTCCTCTAACTGGATGTATGGTTGGGCTCGATGCAGGACCTCGCTTCAACAAGTGGCATACTTCACCAGATGCTTGTATGGCGGGTGGGTGACCCATAGCCCGCTGATAAACGCGAGAGTAAAGGCGTCCTCGCTGCAGTTGTGTACTTTGGCTAGTTGATTCTGAAAGTAGCCAATGTACGCCTTGAGGCTATTGGAGGGTCTCATCTTGACAGAGAGGAGATGATGCTTGTTCTGCTTAAACTGCTGGAGGGAGGAGTACTGAGAGAGGAACAACTTGGCGAGATCTTTGAAGCTGCGGATTGATCTTGACGAGAGAGAGTAGAACCAATCGGAAGGTACTCCCTTCAAGCTGGAGAAGAAGATCCGACACAAGATGGAGTCGTTTCTGGCATGAATCATCATTTTGACCTGATACTGGCGAAGGTGCTGGACTAGGTCACTCTGACAGGAGTAGCAATCAAAGGTCAGAATCGTCAACTTCTTGGGAAATTCATATTCCAATGTGTCCTCGGAGAAGAGGGAGTTGGATGCATCGATGGCGATGGCTCTATGTCTGCCGTGATGCGGCATTCTTGCTTCTTCAACTCACTTTTGTACAACCTTGTAGAGATTTGGACACGGATAAAGTCCTCTACCTTTCTCTGTGATTGATCTTGCTGATCTCTCGTGCGGAGATGAGATGAATTTGAGCCGTTGTTAGAGTAGGGGAGGCTGCTCTGAGAGTGCTCGCCATCTTGGGCCTCTGTCGCAGTGGGCCTTTCTGGCAATGAAGGTGGCCCTTGGGTGTTTTGGAGGGTGGTGATCTGGGCAAGGAGTTAGTCGTTTAGACGCTTCAACTTCTCCCGTTCACGAGCTGCATTTTCTTGATCATGCGCCGCTTGCTCCCGCTCGGGTCGAATATGGCATGCTGCTTTGCGCCATCCCCTCCATGTTAGCGAACATTTGGAGGAGTTAGCTTTCGTACGTTGATGGCAGGCGGATGTCTCCGACTGCCCCTTGTGAAGGTGCAGAGACAGTCTCTTCCACGATGGGGCTTTAGATTAAGGCTGCTTGGGTGGATGATGCCCCCAGCGCTGGTAATAGATTTGTTTTTGGAGGTGGTCCATTCGTCGGTAGTCGGTTGCTTCTTAGGGGGCATAGCTCATTGTAAAGGCTTTTTGAAGATGAGTTTGGTAGGGGAGAAATCTGTGTTGGGACTCAGATCTCAATGAAAGCACCAGTTTGTAATGGAGATTTTTTACCGCGAGTGATCAGACAGTCGATCCACACCACAAGCGAGAGTAGGAAAGTGGAGTGTGAATAAAAGTGATGCACAATAAAAAGGAGAGACAAGATTTTTTACGTGAAAACTCAAATCAGAAAATACCACAGGGAGGATGAGAAGGATCCACTATGGGCGTGTTTGGATGTAAGGAATCGGAGTGAAGTGAGGAAGTGGGGAAGTATAATTGCTCATTTCCCTATCTATCCAAACACCGGAAAAGGAAAATAAGAAAACCCCCTTTTCCCTTTTTCATCTCTCTTTTACACAACCATTTTCTTAATTCCAGAGTGCTACAGTTAATTTTGTGGTCATGTAAATCTCATTTATAATAAATTATAGTATAAAATAGTTAATTTTTTGGTCATGTAAATCTCACTTGCATTCTAATTACAATCTATTTTTTATTTTTCTTAATTAGTTTTTATTTTAATATTATTTTGCGGTCAACTTTGTGGTCAACTTTTCCATTTCCACTTTTCATTACCATCCAAACACCGGAAACGACAAAACATTTTCCAAACCACACTTCCCAACAACCATCCAAACACCAGAAAATTTACTACTCATTTCCCTTTTTCCTAAAGGAAATAAATCTTACTTCCTACTTCCTCACTTCACACCAATTCCTTAAATCCAAACAGACCCTATAATTCACTGGTTACATGATTTACAAAGATTGTATGCCAGAGTCTTCGTGTTGGTTTTATTTTGTAAAAAGGAAAAGAAGTCCTCCCTTTCTGGCTGGAGGAGAAGGTTTATTTATACTTAAACTGATCTGCGTGCATGGGGGTGGATCGTACGGGCGTGATCCTCGTAACTGCATGATGTGCATGTGTAAATTTCTTGTAACGGCTGTGACAGTTTGTGCTTGATTGTTGGGGTTGTATGTAGGGAAACCCGTCTCTGTCCATAACTGTCCAGGCTGGAGGGCGTTTCACGTTATGAACGTGGAGAAAGATCATGCTGCGTAACTGAGCGGAGACCAGGGATGATCTGTTGTCGTGGTGTAACTAAATGCGGAGATCAGGATGATCTGTTATTGTGGTGTAATTGAAGGCGAAGATCAGGGATTATCTGTAGATGTGTTGTGTTGTGCGGAGCTAAAGTCTCTGGAATGGGGGGAGCTCCGGGATGGCTGAGAGCATTGGAGCTCTCAGCATGAAAGCGTCATCGAGAAAAAGATTGGCTTTTGGAATGGCTCCGGAGTGACGGAGGCTCCTGGTTACTAGGACACGTGCCATCATCCTGTGAGGGTCAAATTTTGACCACTATAATAATCCTTAAGATGTTTAGAAAATCTTTTTTGGCTGTTATGACGTAGACATGCTGTGCATTTTGAGTAAATGTAAGATGATGTTGTGGAGCACATGAAGTGTTTGTTAGAACTACCAACAATTTCTTTCATATCATGTTTGAGGTTTGTTCTTCTATCTCAAGTTGTTAACAAATCTAGTTAGTGAATTTCTATTAGTAATGTAATATTTTCTGAAACATTTTGAGTTTTTATACTATATTGGAGATACATCTGTTTGTATCAAGTATCATGACATCCTTGTCTTTCTATTTTGGGAATCCGATGCAGTGATGATTGGCCATCTACACATTCTTTGATCTAATACAATCACAACCATTGTTTTAAATATTTCTCGTCATGTCGCAACATTTCAGAAATGTTTTGAGCCTTCAGCACCATACACGAAGGTAGATATATCTTCTATCTTTTTTCATTCAATGTCCCCAACATGTCAGGTTTGATTTGACATATCGCCTTACATTTTGCCGAACATGTCCCCTACATCATATTTTGCACATGAATTTAGGTGTTGTGATTGTTCATTTATTTATTTACTTATTTGTTATGTTTATTATTTACAATGCTCTATTTTTGGATCCTTATTATATTACTTGTTTGGTTATGTTAATTTTTCATACTTGTATACATGAGATACACGTCTTTCACACGCCATAGTGTTAATTTACTTGATGTGCTGCTATGTTGTCCGGTATACGTTGTCCGACATGTAATCCCCTTGGCCACCATGTATCTAATATTCGCCATTTAGATACTATTAAAGTTCTAATAGTATTTGTAGTCATCGAGTCCTAGTAATATTAAGAGCCATAGTTTGAGTAGGATTTCATCTTCTATTAGTCTATATAAAAGGAATTACTCGTAATTGTATTTCGTACTTCTTCTCAATATCAATAAAGATGTAGTCATTTGTAGTTAACATGGTATCAAAGCCCAGGGTTCTCTGACTCTTTGCAACCTTCATCGTCATCATCTCCACCCGCCATCACGAGCATCATCATCGACAGCTTCTTATTTCTTCATCTTCAGCTTCATCTTCATCTTCTTTTTCTTCTTTTTTTTTCAAATCTAATCTGAATCGGATTTGCAACAAAAAATTATTGTTCATGTGAGTACTCTCCTTAGCCGGTTTTTTGTATCCAAATTTGTTGACATCCAAAATACTGAAGTTGTCTTGATCATATGTATTATGTGCATCAAAGTATGATTTTAGAGATTTAAGTGTCAATTCCTATATTTTTTGGTGTTTCAGACACATACAACAACTAAGCCATTTGTCCCAAGTATTTGGGGTAGGCTACATGAACCAAAAGAGAATTACGCCGGATCGGGCACGAATCAGCTTTCTCCACTCATTCATATCGAGCAATATGCCTTCACTAAGACCTTTAGCCTATATATCTTGTCGTATTACCTCCATCCATGTTTTCTTCAGTTTCCCTTGCGCTCTTTTAAATTGCCCTAATCTGATACGCTCTACTCGCCAGACTGACGCATCTGTAGGTTTACGTCGCACATGATTAAACCATTGTAGGCGGTTTTCTCTCATTTTCTTTTCTATAGAGGCTATACCTATCTTTGTACTAATATCCTCATTTCTCACCTTATCTCTCCTCGTGTTACCACATCCAACGAAGCATGCATATCTCTGCTACGCTCATCTTCTAGGCATGATATCTCTTTATAGCCCAACATTCTATGTCATATAACAAAGCTGACCTAATAGCAGTCCGATAAAACTTTTCCTTCAGCAATAATGGAATATTACAATCACATAAAACTCCTGTTGCACTCCTCCATTTCAACTAGCCGGCTTGAATCCTATGATTGACATCACTATTGATTTCCCCATCCTTTTGAATAATAGAACCCAAATACACTTAAAATGACTGCTTATCGGTATTTCTTGACTATCTAGTGTAACAATACTATAATCTCGGATTCCATGTTTACTGAATTTTCACTCCATATACTCTGTTTTGGCCTGCTTAATCTAAAACCTCGAGATTCTAAAGTTTGTCTCTATAACTCCAATTTTGCATTTACGCCAGCTCTCGTTTCATCGACTAGGACAATAGCATCAGCAAATAGCATACACTACGGTATCTCATCCTGAATAATTCTAGTAAGCTCATCCATTAGTATGACAAATAAGAATGAAGTCAATGCAGATCCTTGATGCAATCCAATTGTGATAGAAAAATCATTTGTTATGCCTCCACAAGTTCTGACATTTACCACTACTCCATCGTACATGTCCTTGATTATGTCAATATATTTGATGGGACTCCCTTTTTCATCAATGTCCACCATAATACCTCTCTTGACACCTTATTATAAGGTTTTTCTAAATCAATAAAGATCATATGTAAATTTCTCTGCCTCTCTCGAAATCGCTCTATAAGTTGACGAAGCAAATGAATAGCCTCTGTCGTCGATCGCCCCAGCATGAACCCAAACTGGTTCTCTGATATTTTAACATTCTGTCTTAACTTGTGTTCAATTACACTTTCCCAAAGCTTCATGGTGTGACACATGAGTTTTATTTCACGATAGTTTGAACAACTCTGGATATCACCCTTGTTCTTAGAGAGAGGTACTAGGGTACTCTTCCTCCACTCATTTGGCATATTTTTAGTTAGCCAGATCTTGTTAAAGAGGTTTGTCAGCCATCTCACGCCCGCCTCTCCTAAGCATCTTCATACATCAATAGGAATTCCATCCGAGCCAACAACTTTCCTTGACTTCATCCTCTTCAAGGCCTCTTTAACTTCAAATTCGCTAATTCTGCACATATAATTACGGTTCATATCTTGGCACTGAATGGTAATTCTAATGTGTTTAGGGATCTCTAAAACCTCATTTTTTTACTGAGTTTAAGGATATCTTTGCTAGGATTTTGCCTTGTTTTTCAAGAGAAGATAGTCTAAGAAAATCCAATTGAGTTGGAGAAGACGATGGCTAGAAGTTGAAGAAGCAAATCAAGGTGAAGCAGTTTCCTTTTCAGGCGATGCGAGTTTCCTTTTTAGGAGTATGAAGAGGATTCAATTCCTATTCAATGAAGATTTGTTTCTAAAGATTAAAGGGTCTAGAATCCTTCAAGATCAAAGAGATCAACTCCTAATATGATTGATCAAATTTTTTCAAGCATTTAATGGTCAAGATTATCTCATAGTCCAAATAGAAGTTGTATGGTAAAGTCTTATAAATAAAGGACTGTAACTTAGGATTTAGGTGGAGTAGAAGAGTAGAAGAAAATTGTGGTGAACAACAATGTAAGGCCCTAAAAAGCCAAGAAAGAGGAGTAAGGTGAAGGTATAAAGAGAAGATATACTCTTGTAATCTAGGCGTAGATTCAAGGGGAAGGTAAATACTCTTGTGTCATCAAGAGGAAGAGTAGATCTCTTTGTATCACGTTTATTAATAAAGCTTTCTCAAGTTCTCTCCCCGTAGACGTAGGCCAAGTTTGGGCCAAACTACGTTAAATTGTGTTCTTATATCTTTTAATATTTATCTTGTGTGCTCGAGGTATTCGATCTCATGGCGCGCTTGAGGTCGTCGGTGGGGATTTCCGTATCTCCCAACTATTGGTATCATAGTAAGTATGGTATCATGGGTTATGCACGCAACAATTGGTATCAGAGTATATCAATTTCGTTCACAACAAATGATATCAGAGCTAATGGTGTTCGTTCAAGACTCAAGTGCTCTAGATAAAGAAGATGTTAAGTCGACGGAGTTCGGCGGAGGCATCAAGATGAAGAAGACAACAAGAAAGTTTAGATTTGTTCTAAGGTAAAGATCAATGATTTTTGGAGCATATTGATTAAGGTGAAGTCGTTAAGGCTCAATGATGCTCAAATCTGAACACGGTAGATGCGGAGGTGATAATCGGATCATCGCCAATGGCGGACGGCAAGATGAGCTCGATGAGCTAACGGAGGCATCGCACAAGGCATCCCATGGGGCTCGTACGGCAGTAAGTCAAAGAAAAAAACAGCGGAGGGTGATGAAGACGATCAACAGACGAGATTGATCGGAAGGTAAATCGTGCAATCGTAGTCGGATTCAGACGATCAAGGTGTCGAACCTTATGTTTTTTTAATGTTCTGGATGCAACGGTGTGTGCAGATCGAGGAGATTCCAATGTCTGATGCAGGTTCTGTATAGATCGGTTAAAGGAATCGGCGGAGATCACAGTCAAAATTACGACAGGGTAGTCGTGACATGGTGAGATTATTGCAGGCATTGGTCGATCTATCAGGTTTGAAGATCATCAATAGCAGGACAATAGATCTGACAAACATCAATGCAGTAGTTGATGATAACCATGATTGATGGAAGGAAGACTATGGCACAGTGTGGCAGGAAGGCCCGATAAAATCATAGAAGTTATGTGAAAATAGTAAGTCTCAAGGTTAAAACATCGATGGAAGGTGGACCATCACCAAGTGATTGGTAAAAGACCATGACGCGACAAGTCTTTGCCAATGTTCGTGTAAAGTTGATAAGACCATGGTAGAATAAGAGGCGGATTGCCTCAACATCGGCAGGGCCCCCATAGCTGGGAAGGCGTCACAAAGCGGAATTAGCTAGTGGCGGCGGTGATGCAATGCAAGCTAAGGAAAAGAAACTAGGTCAGGGAGTTTCAATGAAAAGCTTGAAGGGCGCTCACTTCGAGGTGGAGCTTCAAGGAAAATTGCAATGAGTCTAAGAGTTGCAAGACGACTACAGAAAAGATGCAAACATGCAAGGTTCGAGATGACTTAAGGCATGGTGGTGAATCTGTCAAAGGCCTTGGGGAGAGGAGGCAGGGTTAAAGGCTTCACGACATGGTTACAACCAAGAAAAGAATTAAGGTAGTAATCTAAAATCTCAAGTTGTTTTGCTAAAGACTTGAAAAGTAAGGCATGGTGGAGATTGTTAAGATTTTGACTTGTTTTTCAAGAGGAGATGATGATCCAAGAAAGTCCAATTGAGTTGGAGAAGACAATAGCTTGAAGCAGAAGAAGCAAATCAAGGCGAAGCAGTTTTCTTTTCAGGCGATTGCGAGTTTCCTTTTCAGGAGTATGAATAGGATTCAATTCCTATTTAATGGAGATTTGTTTCTAAAGATTAAAGGGTGTAGAATCCTTCTAGATTAAGGAGATCAACTCCTAATAGAATTGATCAAGATTCTTCAAGCATCCAATAGTCAAAATTATCTCATAGTCCAAATAGGAGTTGTACGGTAAAATCTTATAAATAAAAGGTTGTAACTTAGGATTTAGGTGGAGCAGAAGAGCAGAAGAAAGTTATGGTGAACAACAATGTAAGGCCCTAAAAAGCCAAGAAGGCCCTAAAAATCAAGAAAGAGAGGAGCAAGGTGAAGATGCATAAAGAGAAGGTATACTCTTATAATCTAGGTGTAGATTCAAGGAGAAAGTGAATACTCTTGTGTTATCAAGAGGAATGTTAATCTCTTTGTATCAAGTTTATTAATAAAGCTCTCTCAAGTTCTCTCCCCGTGGACGTAGACCAAGTTTGGGCTGAACCACGTTAAATTGAGTGTTCTTCTTCTTATATCTTTTAATATTCATCTTGTGTGCTTAAGGTAATCGATCTCATGGCGTGCTTGAGGTCGTCAGTGGGGATCTCCGTATCTCTCAGCTATTGGTATCATAGTAAGTATGGTATTCCGGGTTATGCACGCAACAATTGGTATCGAAGTATATCAATTTCGTTCACAATAATCTCAAAATTATTTTCTGCTGAGTTTGAGAATTTTTCAAAACCTTCTCTTCTACTGAGTTTGGGGACGTGTCAAAATTTTCTCTTACACTGAGTTTGAGAATTTCTAAAATCTAACTATATTCAAGGGGATGAATATATGACTTTTCTTGTAGCCTTTGTGCAAATGTTTAATTCGAGTCAGATTCGGCTTTCTTTGGTTTGCAACTTCGGCATCAAGATCGATTATTCAGTAGTTTGTATCAGTGTTAACAATTAAGTAATTGTTTTCAGCAGTTTTTTTTTTCAATTTTTTGTTGAACTCTCGATATCATATCATGGTGAGTTTGAGGGGATGTTAGAGTCCTAATTGTATTTGGAGTCCTAAAGTCCTAGTAATATTAAGAGTCATAGTTTGAGTTGGATTTGGTGCTTTTATGAGTCTATATAAAGAGAGTTGTTAATGGCTGTGTAATTGTAGTTTGTATTTCATCTCAATATCAATAAATATGCAGCCCTTCTTAGTTTATTTTTCTTTTCAATATGCCATTTGTTGTTCAACATAACCTTGACAACAACAAAAAATATACCGTTATCCAAAAGTTTTGGGTCACCTACGTAATTCATTTTCTTCCATTCAGCTCTATTAAGGTCATCTCCTCAGTTACACAAAGGTTGACGTATCCTTCTTAATTGCCTTCATCAAATTTGTGAATTCTTTGATCCATAATATGAATCCATTAAGGGGTGTAAATAGTGGATATGGAGCAGATTGCAGATAAACATACTATTGAACTTCATATTACATTGACAACTGCCTTGTCTAATCTGCATTCTACCATGCACTCACTATGTGGGGAATCACGTCTAAAAATTGGAAATGGTGAAGGCAGTATGTTGCAACCATCTGCAATAGGTCTCAGCATAGATTCCTTCTCTCTCCTCAAAGCTAGTCATGCTTTATATATCAGGATGTAAAGAAGGAACATGTCTATAATGAAGAAAATGTCTAAAAATGGGTATAGATAAAATTAAATTGTTGACATGGTTGAAAAGCTCCAGTGGAAGAGCATTAACTAACTAAAAGACAGGATAAGAAATAAATGCACCAGTAAGAAGTTAAAGGGAGTTTCAATTGATGATAAGATGAGGGAGAATTATTTGATATTGCTTGGATTGCAACATAGAACGAGCATTTGACTGATAGGATTGTACTCAATGGAGCATCTATGATTAAGGATAGAAACAGCAAGATAAGCAGACAGCCAGCATGCAACCATGTAGAGATTGTCCCTTCCTCATTAATAAATTTTATGATAAAATGACAAGATCTTAGCTATTCCTCCCGTTTCAGTCTTGAGTATTATGCTGGGCATATTGTTTGCTAAACCACTTCTATAATGAGTCAAAAAAGTCCCATAGCCTGTTTGTCTCGGTTATTTTAATTCTTGCAGCCAATTTCATATGCAAACTCTGGTAACTGTTTTAGCCTATTTGTTAGCCCATTGCAAAATTCTGAGTCTAATTAAATACTGACAAGTACTAAAGGGGGCCATGGATTTGCTACCCCCCCCCCCCCCCCCCCACCCGCACCCCTGGAGGTTAATCCTACAACAACATCTGAGAAAATAAAAAAATGCTTTTATCCTAATTTTCTGGGGTCGGCCCAATTCTTTATCTGCACAATCTCTTTTTGGGAATTAATTGATGCACACACTCATTTACGCAGTGAAGAAAAGAGGACGGTGACTACAAGAAGAGAGATTTGAGAGGATTAATTTCTATCAATTTGACGAAATCCACCCCTCAGCTGCACAACACCGGCTGCCAAGAAAAAACAGTCCCTCACACTCACTAATCTTAGGATTACAAGAGGCTTTTATATGAATATGTTATCCATACAGTTACTGAAATGCCTTGTAACCATATTAGATTCAAACCAGAACAGACTTGTTAACCGGATGTAAATGCAGAAAATAAGGCATATTCCAACAATTTTAAAAGGCTTATCCTTGTTCTCCATTATCTCTTTTGTTAAATTAGCAAGTTTTATATACTTTTTCTGTGTTAATTGGTGTTCAGTTTGGTCTTCCCCTAGTCCTATCTGGTCATTCAACTAAAAACACATACTCTGCAATAATTCATTTCATACAGGAAATGATAATTTTTGCTATAATTTATCTTTGTTAAAAAAGGGCAATGATGATTTTTTCCCCAAAGCGTTTTAGGATTTTGATGGTAAAGGTTTATAAAATGGCGAGCCAAGCTCGGGGGCCCTGCTACCACATTACGAACAAGGAGTTTGCAGCTATAGTTTTCTTTCTTTCTTTTCTTTTTCATTGAATAAGGTGGGTAACTCCACTTTTCCCCTAAAATGGGAGAGAATCCATACTTTCTGCATATGATAAAAGTTGGAAGATCTGAGCCTCTCTCATACTAAACAACACACACACACAATAAAAAACACACTTAGTAATTATCAAATAATATTTCTTCTTGTTCCTTCTCATTTCTCTCCCTAAAAAAGGAAGTTATGATTTTCCCCGTGATGAGAACACTGTTGAGTGTTGAGTTATTTCTCTTTCTTGTGATTATAAACAGTTGTTCTTTTCTACTGGGAAGTGGCAAGGCAAAGGTTGCAGCCATCCTGTAATTGCAATTTCTATCTTACAGAAATTTGAGCTTTAAATGATACCCAATAACCAACTAACCAATCTGATTATTTGAACTATTATATGGTTTGGATTTCAAACTTCAACCTTAAGATATTATCAGATTGGATTTTCTTATTACCACAATCCTTGCAAAAGAACTCTGTAATTTTGACCCTGATATATGCAATGTATTTCAAGGGTTGACAAATATTTGAAATATGGCATCACATACAGTATGTATTAGAAAGTCAAATATTAGGTAACAAGTATACTCTTCAAATCAGATTGCATGTTCAAATTATGAAATCAAGACACTTAATAAGGTTTCAATGTTCATGAGATTGTGTACGAGTGTATGATTAGATAGTGAATTTAAGCATTCCACCTCTTTCGAATATCCATACTTGCCAGAAAACATGTGGAATTTGATTTGGAACGAATTATTTGCATTTGTTTACATCCCAATTTTCAGATAGGGCCTTAAATTATATTATTTAGAATCATCTTTGTTTGATTAGTTATGTTTCTCTTTTGATGTTACATATGGTACTGGGAACAACGTTAGCAGCAGCAACGACATGGCCTTTAATCAATTTTTTGGGTTCAGCTACCATAATTTTTAATTCTCCAATCTAAGTTTGAGCGAACTCTTCGGTTAAATTAGCCACTTTGAAGTCCTTTTGTACTGCCTTAATCTGTGTTCATTTTGGTCTATCCTTCTTGTTCCTTTAACTGTGATACTAAATTTAAGGATACATTAAAAAGAGTATGTGGCATGTATGTTTCAAGTATTGGAGTACCTAAGTATCTGAGTATCCAAGTATCAATATGCATCTAACACAAGTACTCTTTTCCTACATCGAATTATCCACATTACATAGACTTTTTATAATGTTCTATAGATTCTCTAATGCTTTTTAATGTAATCTTGTGAGTTTATTTTCAGAATGGAAAAGATGCTATCTGAATTAGAATCCCATGTGTTTTTTCTAATTTGAAATTAGACATCAGTAAAGTTCCATGGTCTATGCTTAGATTGATGTTATAGTTATTATTGATCTTTGTAGTCCTTTAGTTAGAATTTTTTTGAGTTGTTACAGTCTAATACAGGGCCTAGTAAGTAAATTATATCCAGTGAAGTGCAATTTATTTGTGTTAGTATTGTGAATATTGTTCCTTAACAGAACAACAAGTTTCAATCACTCGACATATTTGTTAAATTGTTATTTAATTCTGTTATTTCTTTTTTGGTTATGTTCAAGATGTATATTACTTATAAATTCTTAAGTTGCAAAGAAAGGTCTCAAAAAGAAACTACTAGCCTGTTTTGAAATTTGCGATCTGAGTGTAGTTTGAGCCAGTACTCTGTTTATAAATTCATTCCACATTTTACATTCTAAAACCCTGGTGTATGATATATACTTTGATTTGTTACAGTTAGTATCTAACCTTCTCAAACAAAAATAAACTTGTACTTAAATCATTAAAAGAGGTGTTATCTATAGGAATCTTTATTGTTCAAATACTTACAACCAAGTAATATATTAACTCTGAATTGTAAGCCAATAGAATCTGGACCAAGCTATTATGGATGTGAGATCCAAGAACTAGACATGATTATATGTAATATATTTCGTATATACTCTGGGGAAAGACTTCAAATTATGAATATCCATATGATTTCGAAAATGGAGTTTAGAAACCTGCAAGATGCTTTTTAATTGTACAAAAAAAATTTCAGGACATTTTTAACACTCTTTCATGTGATCTTGCATGTTCCTGAAAAGAGGAGAGAAAAGATCTGGAAAAATAGCATGGCAATTTACAAACTCTTTATCTCGAGGTTGCAGAATTGCTTTTCTTTGCTGAACTTGCCCATACCATTCTCTTGTTTTTGCCACTTTACTGGGATAGAACCTTGTAGTCAAGTTAAAAGTTACTTCTCGCCTTAAAGATGATTAAAGATGCTAATCTGGCAAGTTGTCTTGCAACAGGTAACCCCTTTTTGCAAACCAGTGTTGCTCTTGTGTAGGATATTTGCAGGTTTTAAAGCCTTGTAAAAGTGCCACTGATGAAGAACTAGCAACAAATTCTTTCATCCTGAAGGCAATAGCTGTTTTCAACTGAACCACCACGGTAAGATGGGACCTATTCAGGTTTTATTACAAAATTTTCTGTATATTATGTTGCAAGTTGTGTTTATTATCCCTAAGCAAGTTTTTTGTGCACAACCCATCTGCACCCAGTTATTTGTTATGGTTAGTCCTATGCATAAAATTGGTTGTTGCACACAATTGAAATTTGAAGC
The DNA here is from genome assembly GCA_038442645.1 of Agave tequilana. NCBI lineage: Eukaryota > Viridiplantae > Streptophyta > Magnoliopsida > Asparagales > Asparagaceae > Agave > Agave tequilana. The sequence goes on from JAVJIF010032714.1 coordinate 138,365, forward strand.
TGTAATTTGTTTCTCCATTGGAAGCTCCTAACATTGAGGAAGCAGAAAGCAATAAAGCAAATTCATAATACTTGATATACTACACCGATATATATAGTTCTGGGGTCCCTTGCCAGTAGTCAGTGTCAGGTATCTGTATCAAGTTTCTAATACCATGACACTGCACGTGGATAAGTATTCTAGTAATCTATATTGTGCGTATAGGTTGAATATTACAGCAAAAAGTTCTGAGAATGCAATACATGCATAACATACACAGTGATACTCACATCAAAAGGAAACATACAAAGCGGTACCTCCGACAGTTGACATGTATTATCAGTGTTATGGAAAATGTCCAAGCCATGCCTTCTAACTACACCACATTGATATCTTCTGTTCCATCAAGAGGCATCATTTACCCTCAATTCTGATGTCCATTTCCTTGTCGAATGAAAACAGCTTCATCCTCTCATAGAAACCTTGAATCTGGCGACAGCGACACAGAACTTATATTGACGTTACACTCGACGCACTGTCTCCAATCAAATCTTCAAGTAGGCGTTACAAGACTAGGTTTGAACCACATCAGAAAGAGTGAAACATCAGTAAGTTGTTTAAGTTAAAAAATTAGTTTGGATCCAAGAATCAAATGGAGACTTCCCTTTTGTGGATCATTCATATTTCTTTCCATCAGAAAGGCGACCCTTCAAGACAGTAAAGCTCTTGCCTGCTATTTCAATAAGAAAGATAACTTGATAAAAATAAAACTAGGATTTCCATCTCTTTTTCCTTTTTATGAACAAGTTACAATGATGCACAAACTAGCAAGTGTACTAATTTGAACAAGTAATAAAGTGATAAGTAGAGTGTCATCTCACAAGGAATGTCTATCTTATTAAGTATCGAAATTAATCTAACTCTAATTTTATTTGTAGAATTCGAAGTTTGAAAATTTTTGAGGAAAAAAAGAGTAAAGTGAACGAAATTAAACAACGAAAACAAAGATATTTAAAACAAATGAGAAAGCACTAGGGCATCTGATTTCTCTACGACTATTCTGATTTAATTTCTTTAATTTTGCTACCAAAGAATCATTATCAATATTGACAATTGAAAGTCCCTAATTTACTCCTCTCGAGTGATACCAAAAATACTCTCTAAATATTAACCCATCATATCTCTATGTGAATTTAAATAATTGAGAACTCATTATAATCTCTGAAATTTCTCAAAATAATTGCACAAATTATGTAAGCACGTCTCTGTCAAACATGAAATTTATGGTGTTGATCATAAGAAGCAAACATTATATATCACCTCTTGGTTTCAATATAATCATCAATTCATTTAAATATTGATCATGCATTCAAAATTATTAAGAAAAGATATAAACACTCAACATGAAATAACAAATTTTGAATAGCAAATATTAATAAAATTGAAACTTCATAGCCAAGCTACATCATAGCCTAAGCAAGGAAAATTAGTTCAATTAAATAAATAAAAATCCATAAACTTAAACATGAACATTGGAAGAAGAACACTATTTGAAGCTTCAAAGGCTGAAATTGAAAGTACAAATAGAGGGGAGTGGATAGGTGTAGTGCTAATCTAAGACAAATAATGCAGAATTAAAAGCTAATTGCTAACACGCTAAGTGTATAACGAAGAGTGAGTCTGAATTCCACGTGAAAGGCTCTGGAACTACTCACGATTCCTCTGAATTATGAGTTGAGGTGCTTTAATAGTTCTCTTGGTTCAATACAAGTGTGGGCACACAAACTATATCAAGTATGTATATGAATGAGCAATAATAGCAACAATGCAAGATAAGAGAGATGGGAATTGAGAAATAAATATCCAAACACAAACACAAGGATATATTTCGAGGTTCGAGTCACTGCTCTACGTCCCCGCCTTCACACAAAAAGATTTTCACTATATCCACATAGGACCTTCCACAAAGGGACCTCCACTGAGGAATTTCAACAAAACAAACTTGGAGTATACAACTCCAACTCTCACACATCTACACAAGAGGGAGCACAAAGCAAAGAAAGAAAAGTAACAAATTTGGTGATCCAATGATCACAAACAACACTTAGTGATCTTGAAAGACCACAAACAATTTTTCTCACAAAACAAGATCCTAAAGATAAATTTAGAATTTAATAGCTAAAGTGTGAGAAATCAAAATGTTTAGAAAGAAATACAAATGGAAAACACATGGGAAAACATTAAAAAAGATATAAAAATTTAGAGTAAGAAACTAGAATCCCAAAACTTGTTTTCTTTTGATTTTTCAAAATTTTGAATCAAAAATAAAGATATAGAATTGAAGCACAAAAACTTCTTTTAAAACACTTTAGAAAATGGGCAAGAGAGCATTAGAAAACTAGTTAAAATTCTCTTGAAAAATCTTATTAAAAACAAGCCTCAAACTATTTATAGGGCTCAACAGAATATAGCCGTTGGGGTCAAAAACTACCCAACACAGGTTGTCAGTCGACCGCCCGGTTGACCGACTAACGGTCGGATTTTCAACCGTTTGAGCCGTCGGTCGACCGCCCCATTGGCAAAACTGCATGTCGGTCGACCGCCCGGTCGACCGTACCAAACAAAGATCTCTGGTCTCTCAGTCTGTCGACCGTGCGGTCGACGGGCCATATTGGCATGGCCTTTGTGTGCGTCTTGTGCACATCAGTCGACCGAGTCCTGGTCCGGTCGGCCGGTCGGTCGACCGCCAGTTGGCTTAGAACTAGTTTTTAGGGATTGAAAACTTAGTCTTTTAAAATCCTAAAAATTCAAATAAAATACATAAAATTTCACAAAAATAAGTTCTTATAAATATTTGAATTACAAATATGTGTGATAAAAAATCAACATATATTACAAACAATTTGAACTATTCTTGAGGCATGAAAATTTAGCTTTAAATAAAAAACGTATTTTTCAAACACCAACTTCAAAATGAAAATTCTATTTTTTTCAAAACTTATTCAAATACAAAAACAAGATATTTAAACATATTTGAAGCGTAGTGTGTATGGATAGAATCTAATACACATATAAATGATATATCTATATTTTGGACATTAAATCCCAAAATAAGTTTTGATAAAAACAAAACTTAAAAATCATTAGCTAGAATCATCAAAATAAGCTTTTAGACAATATGAAATATAGATGTATATGGATGAAATCTAACATACATATAAACCATGTAAACTTGTTCCGATTTCATCTATTCATGAAACTATAAATGTATTCTTGAAAATTCAAAACGGTTAAACCGAAACCAAAACTTTTAAACTTGTGTATGTGTGTGTGTACTTGAGCATATATCAAGACTAATCTATCCTTACACAAGATCTAAATAAAACTAAACAAACCTAAACTGAAGTCTTCTCGTCGATCTTCATCTCAAGACGATCAAAACACGATCCATAGAGCTTGACTCCATCCGAGTACTAGATGCGATCTTGACGCGCGAGCTCTTGAATCAACGTGTGTTAGCTCTAAAACTTGACTTTGAATGCTTTGTTGAAACTAAACACCTATTAAGATCTTGATCAATAACTGAAACTATTTAAATACAAGATCATTAGTAACTTAACTTCATAAGTTAGTTATCATCAAAACAAAGGTGAGGGGCCTTTGAGTCAACAATCCCCCCCTTTTGATGATGACAAAACTTATGAGGTTATACATGCATTGATTAAGGATAGGCTTCATAGAAGCTCCCCCTTAACCTATGCATAACAATAAAACATATAGATATGCAATGTAGGCTCAAATACAATTAACAGTAATCATAAAAACACATGTATATGCATAAACAATTAATCAAACATGCATGTATAAACCTCAATCATTCTCCCCCTTTTTGTCACTCATCAATAAAGGATGAAGAAAATAAACAATACCAATAAAAACATATTTTTGAAAGAAACCAATTTAAAGAGAAATAATCTTTTTACTTTTTACCAATTGTTACCAATTGAAAGAAATCTTTTTAAAATAAAAGATACCAATTGAAGGTAAAACTCTAAACCATTTTGCAGTATAGATACCAATTGAAAATTATACCAATTGAAAGTTATTGATACCAATATTGAAAAATATAAATATTTTCTAAAATAGAATCTTTTTCTCAAAAAGATGGGAGTAAGATACCAATTAAAAAGTATATGAAATACCGGTTGAGTGTAAAATCAAGAATTTTTCTTCCTCTTTTTGAAATACGAACAAAAATAATGCATAAGCTTGTATAAGATACCAATTTAATATTTTAGAACTAAATCAAGTTTAGCATGAAAACAATTTGTGCTAAAAATGTAAAGTCATATATGTTTATAGCACAAGAAAACATTTTTATGTATGTATGATTAAAGCAATAAATAATATCAATTGAGATATTATGTATACATATATAGAAAACATGAGTATACAAAAATGAAGTATCATTGAAATTATGTATAACTTATAACATTTCACCCTTATCATGCACATGTTTGAAAGATGTTCAATAAGGAGCATACAAGGCATGGTCGCCCAACCTACTGCCCTCGTAGGGTAGAAGTTTTCAAAAATAATATTTTGAAAATAATTTTAACAAATGTGAAAACTCTACAAATTAAAGAATAAAGACTAGTTTAAAGATAATTTTGAAAACTAGTATTAAATCCTTCAAGTAAGGAATAAAACAATATGTATCCCATGAAAACACGCTAAGTACATAATAATTGACACTCAAAAATCAATAAAGCACTAATAAGCTCATGAATTCAAAATCATGAGTAAAAAAGATGTAGAGTGCATAAGAATCATGTAATAAATATAATCATGGAGATAAGATAATGAAGCTCAAACAAAACAAAAGAAATTTCTTTTCATAAACATAAAATCATCAAAACTAAACTTCAAGATAAATGTATGTTTTGTTAAAACTAAAAGTATATATACATATCCAAACATGAATTGAGTCTATAAATAGTATATGGCATGTAATATAAATGACTCATGGATAGACATGTATATCTAATAGTTTTTGACAAAATTAACTTATATATGAAGCTAAACATAAAAACATGTACAAAAATAAGGAATACAAGTGTAAATGTAAGAATCATCAAAACTAGGTCATACATATACATGTAATGAGTACACATGAGTAATGAAGCACCCAAACACAATAATCAAGTGTAGCATCCTACTTGTATAAGTATAAGCACAAGTTTTAATGAAAACTACATTCAAACATGTAATCAAAACATGAAGTGCACAAAACATCAAAAACAAAAGTGATCATTAGAGTGAATGCAAGTGATATTAGAATTAGGATATACACAATAGTTAAACTATAGTGAGAACACAAAAATATGAATCCATATGAACATGGGTGTATCTCAAAGATTATTTATATATATCACAAGTCTAATAATCATTACATTTAAGCATAATGAACATGAAAATCAAGACATGCTAAAAATCAATCAATGAAAGCATGTAAACAATAATTAGGAGTTAGAGATAGTTACTAAAACCAAATGAACTAATCTCTATATCTCTAAACCATGGTGGTCCTCCCACCTAACTTTCTTAAAAGTGATGCATTCAAAATTATGATCATTTATCTTGAAACGCACTCCATCATCAAAGCATCAATACTTTCACGTCTTGTGAGAGAGCCCACACCTACATCAAATGAAATAGGGATGAATTTTGGTGCCCAACCTTTCTTGGGTCCATGGGGGTTAGCACCTTTCCTAACCCAAACAAACTTACTTGCAAATTTGAAACATTTAACATATCATAACAAAATTTTCAAGGTGGCCCGTGCGACCACAATGTGTACAAGTGTACACACTAGCATATAAAGAATCATGTGTGTGAACATGAGAAGCATGTGTATGCCGTGAAGGGTGTGCATGAATATGTGGAATATGTTTCTTTCGAAACATAAATTCTAATCTTTTGTGATCCAAGCACATTAGCTCAAAGTGAAGCCCAAACAATCTACATTCTTCTTCAAACCACATATATCATTTTCAATAGAAGAAGATGTAGAGCAAACACTATTCTTATCATGAGAAGATGAATCAATAGGAGCATGACAAGAATGAGAAGAAAAATCATTTTTCAAAGAAATATTTTCCTTTGAAACAAATTCCAATTGTTTGAAATTAAAGTAATTTTATTTTTCAAAGAATCATTTTCTTCTGAAACAAATTCAAGTTTGAAGGCAAACATTGTTCTTTTCTAAAACAATATCAAAATCATTTTGTTCTTTAAAATTTTATTTTCTTTTAGAACAAGGTCGAGTTGGGCTTTCAAGGAATTCTTTCACTTGAAATCTCAACCCTCTCTTGTAAAATCATGTTGAGTTTTGAAAACAAATTTTCATTTTCCCTTTTTAAATCAAAACTCTTGCTTTTCAAAAGTTTGTTTTTCGAAAGTAAGTTTTCACAAAACTTGGAACGCTCTTCATTTAAAGCATGAGCATCCATGGTATTATCATCAATGGAAGAGCTATCATAATTATTTAGATGAGTATCCGATTTACCTCAAGGGAGTCATTCCCTTGGACCATGTAGCATGTTAGCTCGGATTCATCCCCAATAACCTCTCCCCAAAATATGCGAAGCTTGTTCCATGGGAGAGGTCAATGTGTTTCACACTGTAAAAGCGGAATCACAATAAGAAATCAAATAAATGTGTTCTTTGTTAAGTGTGTACATAAGTATCTCCATGGCTTGTGCATTAGCCTCAAGGTACTTGTCATTACCAAAATAAGATTTCTTGGTAGTGGCAAGATAAACATGCAATCCTAGGGTTTTAAGGTATGCACTCATCTTAAAATTTCACATATCGATGATAGAAACATCATACATGAGTGGAGCAAGAAAATCAATGAGTGTAACTATATGTGCAAAGCAATACTAGATTAGCAAATTAGGATCTCACTCTTAGGTTAAACCGAATATCATGAGTGCTAGCTCTGATACCAATTGAAAGTACACCTAGAGGGGGTGAATAGGTGTAATGCTAAACTAAGACAAATAATGCGGAATTAGAAACTAATTGCTAAAACACTAAGTGTATAACCAAGAGTGAGTTCGAATTTCCGTGAAGGGCTCTGGAACTACTACTCACGATTCCTCTGAATTATGAGTTGAGGTGCTTTAATAGCTCTCTTGGTTCAATACAAGTGTGGGCACACAAACTATATCAAGTATGTATATGAATGAGCAATAATAATAACAATGCAAGACAAGAGAGATGAAAGTTGAGATAAAGATCCAAACACAAACACAAGGATATGTTTCGAGGTTCGAGCCACTGCTCTACGTCCTCGCCTTCACACAAAAGGATTTTCACTATGTCCGCACAGCACCTTCCACAAAGGGACATCCACTAAGGAATTACAACAATACAAACTTGGAGTACACAACTCCAACTCCCATACCTCTACACAAGAGGGAGCACAAAGCAAAGAAAGAAAAGTTACAAACTTGGTGATCTAATGATCACAAATAACATTTAGTAATCTTGAAAGGCCATAAACATTTTTTCTCACAAAAGAAGATCTTAAAGTTAGATTTAGAATTTAATAGCTCAAATGTGAGAAATCAAAGTGTTTGAAAAAGAAATACAAAGAGAAAACACTTGGAAAAACTCTAGAAAAGATATAGAAATTTAGAGAAAGAAACTAGAATCCCAAAACTTGTTTTCTTTTGATTTTCTAAAACTTTGAATCAAAAATAAAGATATAGAATTGAAGCACAAAAACTTGTCTTAAAACACTTTAGAAAATGGGCAAGAGAGCACTAGAAAACTGGTTAAAATTTTCTTTAAAAACCTTATTGAAAACTGGCCTCAAAATCGCTATTTATAGGGCTCAACAGAATATAGCCGTGGGGGTCAAAAAATACTCAAACAGGCTATCGGTCTACTGCACAGTCGACCGGCCAACAGTCAGATTTTTAACTGTTTGAGTCGTCGGTCGACCGCTCGGTCGATCGTGTCACACAGAGACCTCTGGTCTCTCAGTCGGTCAACCACACGGTCGACCGACCAATTGGCCTGCCTTTGTACACATCTTGTGCACATCGGTTGACCGACCGGTCGACTGAGCTTTGGTCCGGTCGAACGCCAATAGGTTCAGAACTGGTTTTTAGGGATTGAAAACTTAGTCTTTTAAAACCCTAAAAATTCAAATAAAATACATAAAATTTCACAAAAATAAGTTCTTACAAATATTTGAATTACAATTATGTGTGATAAAAAATCAACACATACTACAAACAATTTGAACTATTCTTGAGGCATGGATAAATTAGTTTTTAACAAAAATCGTATTTTTCAAACACCAACTTCAAAATGAAAAATCCATTTTTTCAAAACTTGTTCAAATACAAAAACAAGATATTCAAACACATTTGAAGCATAATGTGTATGGATAGAATCCAATACACATATAAATGATATATTTATGTTTTTGACATTAAATCCCAAAATAAGTTTTGATAAAAACAAAACTTAAAAACCATGAATTAGAATCATCAAAATAATCTTTTAGACAATACGAAACATAGATGTATATGGATGAAATCTAACATACATATAAGCCATGTAAACTTGTTTTGATTACACCTATTCAAGAAACTATAAATGTAATCTTGAAAACCAAAAATTGTTAAACCGAAACTAAAATTTTTGAACTTGTGCATGTGTACTTGAGTATATCAAGCCTAATCTATCTTTACACAAGATCTAAATAAAACTAAATAAACCTAAACTTAAGTCTTCTCGTCGATTTTCATCTCCAAGACGACTCGATACAAACACGATTCATAGAGCTTTACTCCATCCGAGTACTAGATGCGATTTTGACGTGCGAGCTCTTGAATCAACATGTGTTAGCTCTAAAACTTGACTTTGAATCCTTTGTTGAAGCTAAACACCTACTAAAATCTTGATTAATAATTGAAACTATTTAAATACAAGATCATTAGTAACTTAACTTCATAAGTTAGTCATCATCAAAACTAAGGTGAAGGGCCTCTGGGCCAACAGAAATCATATGTTCTTTCGCTTTTGCTTCACGCCAATCTTCTCTCTAAAAGTCTCCCATTCGTCCCCTATGGTCTCCTTTATACAATGATGGTTGATTTGATGACTTAGTTTTCAAATCAATTAGCTTTGCAACGGTTGATTTGAAAACTTGGGTTTTTAAAAGAAACTAGGTTTCGACTGGGACTCAATGTGCTCATTGATGATGGTTGATTAGGAAGAAATCTTCAACATATGAAATTTAGCTATGTTAATTAGCTTTTTGTAGTTGCAAGCATCATATTATTTGGACCTCTAGAACGAAAGTTATGCCTAAAATATCGAAATGTGTTTAGAAATTAACGATACAAAATTTTGCCAAAAATATCAAAATGGAAAGATTGCAATTTTTCAATTATGTGATATTGATTAAGTCAATAATTCTTGATAGTTTTGACCTCCTGTTCTTTATCTTTTAGTTTCATAAAATCTCCATTTTAACTTCCTTTTACTTGAATTATTCATTTCATGTTCAAATTAAGCAAAGTAAAGAAAATTAAAATAAAAACTAATAAATCAGAGAGAATGGAGCAAAAGGTAGAGGAGCAAAAGGTAGAGATTAAATGGTATAAAAATAATGTATCAAATTAAGGATATCAAATACCCCAAACTTAACATTTTTTAGTTAAGCAAAAAGAAAAAATTAAAATCTAAAGTAACCTAATAAAGCAGGGAAAGCTTACCTCATTTTCGCAGGAATCACAATTGTACTTAGCATGTGCAACAACCGTAAAACCCCTAGCTCATCCCTAGAGGACAAGTTTTGTCTCGTAAGGGTTTGTTGTTGATATACTCACAAAATCAAGAATAATAGAAAAAAATAAAGAAAAAAATAAATTGAAGCAAAAAAAGTGTTCACAAAAAGGAAAATAAAGAAAGAATCATCTTTTCTAATGTTATCGTAAATTTCAGATAACTATGAGTGATCAAATTTCATAAGAGTTATCATTCTCTATATTTGTCTCATATTAAGGACTTTTTCATCTAATGGTAGGGATTAGAGTTTAGTTTTCACTTTCTCCATCATGTGACCAAGCTCAATTGTACTTCGTGTGTGTGAATAAAGTTTCAAGCATGGGATATAAAAGTCGAACCCTTCAACACTTAACATATTTTGTTATTCTCATAACTAAAAAGATTTTATTGTCTAGCTTCCTTAGGTACTAAGCTACCCATTAGTGAGTGTTGGACTAATGACTCCCAAACCATATGGCTTTAGGAAAAAGCCCTCGAGCTTAATTACTCAAGTAATTTAGACCACAAAGCTTTAGAAATATAGGGGTTGTCCATGCAAACTTATCTCTCTTTTAACTTGAATGATAGTGCTTCCTGAGGCCTCAACACTCATTTATTCAATTGATAAGTAACACTTCAAGTAACATATTTTTCTTTTGGAATTATTTTTTATGTTAACTGGATTAACTCCTTAATACACCCTATACTTAGAATTTTGAGACGTGAAAAAAAATTGAAGTGGCAAAGGGGCTTCGACTCAATCAAGATCAAGTTATTTTTCAAGTTTCACCTCTACACCTAAGAATCCAGAAATTTTATCAATTTGACTTCACTTTTTGAATTTCAAACTCAAATTAGTTTACTTACTCATAGTTCGCTAAACTATTTTGAGATAATTTTTATGAATTTTCTTTTTTTGGAAAAAATAGAATAAATCAAAAAATAAAAAATGGTAAAACCTCCCCTCATACCTAAGTCTTACATTGTCCTCAATGTGAAAGGAAAATAGAGGGAAGAGATCCTTTCTGGATTTGCAATTGAAGATCATATTTTGAATATGAAACTTTTGAAAGCTTGTGTCAACCAGGGTTCAAAGTCTTGGCCGGGTCGGTCTTGACTCGGCTAAGTCGTATCCATAATGACGGTGGCCATTCCAAGCACGCGACATAAGTCAGCTTTTGGGGCAAGATCCTGTGGATTCGAGGCCGACTCGGACTGACTTGGCCGAGTCGACCGAGTCAGCCCCGAGTCGGTCTCGACATCTGTAGCCCTGTGAGCGCGGGTTATAAAGGGGGGAAATCATCACCGGATCCAAAAGCAGATCTCGCCCTCTTCCTTCGCCCACAAGACCACCGCTGTCGTCACCATTCGCCCGCGAGATCGCCACCGCAGATAACTCTCTTCCCCTCTTCCTTTGTCTCTCTTCCCTGCTCTCTCTCACTCTCTCTTCTCGATCTCTCTTAATCTCTCTCTGACTCTCTCCCTCTCTCTGTCCCTCTCTCCCTTTGTCTCTATTTCCCGTATCTCTCCCTCTCAGATCTCTCCCTTTGTCTCCCTCTCTCTTCCTCTCCCCCTTTGTCTCTCTTTCCTAATTTATTCCTTTATCCCTCTCTCTGATCTCTCCCCCTCTTCGCCTCTCTTCCTCTCTCTTTTTCGATCTCTCTTAGTTTCTTTCTATCTCTTTCTCACTCTCTCTTTTTTAACCTCTCAACTCACCCACCCGATCCCTCTCTCATTCTCTCTGTCTCTGTCTCACCCCCTCTTAATGTTAACTTTTTAGTTTATTTAAGTATATATGATTTAGTTAATTTAGTTAATTTAGTAAATATAATATAAAGTTAATTTAATTTAATTTAAATAGAAATGATGTATGGAAACTATATACCTGATTTATCTACTTATCGCAGCAATGATTATGATGATGATTTTGTGTCCCATCGCAATTCAATGTGAAAATGACTACATTATGCTGGTATTTATGAATGTATTTTTTGAAATTTACTATATTATGCATGTATTTTAGTATGTTTTTACTGACGACGTATGTATTTATGCATTCTTTTTATATTTAGTGTACTAGGTGATATATTTTAGATATGTGATGCATAAATATTGTTGTCTATATATCTTTTAAGATTTGTCGTGATTTTTTCAGAATTTTTTGAACTTTCTATATAGGGGTTTGCGTGTATCGTCCGAGTCTGTTCCGCGACATCGCGACTGATGCGTCTCAGTGCCTGTCAAGTCGGCGGCTGAGACCGTGACTTTGAACCATGCTCCCAAGAAGTGCTTTAAGTTATAATCATTAGCTAGACTTTCTCTGATTCTCATTCGGGTTGCTTGGGTTGATGTGGAGGTCTTTTGCTTGTTGAATTCTCCATTCAAGTAAAGCTTCAACCTCTTGCTATTAACTTTGAGAGTTTTTTTTTGGTGTCATGGTGAACTTTAACCGCTCCATAAGGAAAGACTAGGGTCACAATGAAAAGGCCCGAACGTCTAGATCATAATTTTCGAGTCGAAGTCAGGAGTTGTAAAGGACTTCCTGACCAATCGTCAATTCTGTCAGCCCAGAGGCCCTTCACTCTAGTTTTGATGATGATTAACTCATGTAGTTATAGTTTACTAATAATCTTGTGATATTTAGTTTAAGATATTTGATCAAGATATTAGTAGGTGTTTAGCTTCAACAAAGGAGTTTTGGAGTTTACATATGGTGATTCAAGAGCTTGCGCGTCAAGATCGAATCTAGCACTCGGTTGAAGTTAAGCTCGTTGGATCGTGTTTGGGTCGAGTTGACTTGGAGAAGGAGTTCTACAAGAAGACCTCGATTTGTTTAGTTTAAGATTGTGTTTAGATCATTGTAAAGATTAGATAGTGTTGATATGCTCAAATTCACATACACACACACAAAAGTTTAAAGTTTATTGGTTTTGGTTTTCGATTTAACTGGTTTTTGTATTTCATGTCAAAAACATAGATATATATCATTTTATGTATAGTGGATTCTATCCATATACAATATGCTTCAAAGTTGTTTCAATATCATGTTTTTGTATTTACATGAGTTTCAGAGAAAACGGTTTTCCATTTCAAAAATCTAAGTTTTGAAAAATACGGATTTTGGTTTAAGGCAAAATTTCAATATCACAAAAATGGTTCAAATTGTTTATAATATGTGTTGAATTTTAGTCACACATATTTGTATTTCAAAGATTTTATAAGAACTTATTTTTGTGGAATTTATGTATATTTTTTGGGATTTTTAGAAGGCAAAAAGACAACATTTTAATCCCTATAATAGTTTGACCTGGCCTTCTGCCGGTCAACCGAGGCAGAAGTCGGTCTTTCCGGTCCGGTCGACCGACGTGCACAGACGTGCACGACAGCTTGGGCTGGTGGGCCGGTCGACCGTCCAGAGAGCTCTGCTCTCTGGAAATGGCCCGGTCGACCGGCAGAGAGCTGCTGCTCTCTGTATCCAGTCCCAGTCGACCGGTGGCTCAACGGTCATAAAAATGACCGTTGGCGGCCGACCGGGGGTCGACCGGAAGGGCAATTTTGCCCTTTGCCAGACTGCCAACGGGCAGATTTTAGTGGGTTATAAATACCCACCCTCTTGAGCAGTTTTAGCTAAGATTTTAGAAGAGAAAATTTTTCATCTTTACAAGTGTTTTACAGCAAAGTTTTTAAAGAGTTTTGGACTTAAACATTTCATCTTTATTGGTTTTTAAAGGGTTGGAAAATTCAAAGAAAAATAGTCTTTGGGAATTGATTTTTGTTCTTCATTTTTATAACCATCTAGAAGTTTCCCAAGAGTTTTTCTTTGTGATTTTGATTTTCAAACTCTTTATATTCTCACACTTGAGCTATCATATCTATCCTATCTATTAGGATCTAGTTTTGTGAGAAAGTATTGGTTTGTGGTTTGTTGAGACCACCAAGAGTTGTAACCTTCCTTGTATTTGTTGATATCCCTCTAGTGAGAGGTGATTGTGGAGGTTGTGTTGGACCTGGTATCCCTCTAAGTGTAGAGGTGATTGAGATTGAAGTTTGGCTAAGTGCCTTGACCCTCTAGTGAGAGGTGGTTGTGGCTGTGTGGCTTTGAGCCTAATCCCTCTAGTGAGAGGTTGATTGTTGTTTGGCTAAGTGCATATCCCCCTAGTGAGAGGTGATTGTTATTGTACCTTGCCTCTTGTGTAGAGGTTGTATTTGTTGGAGAGAGGAGTTGTGTACTCCTAGTTGTATTTGCCTAAATCCTCGGTGGAGGTTTCCTGTGTGGGAAGTCCTGTGTGGACGATATAGTGGAAATCCTTCTGTGTGAAGGTGGGGACATATAGCAGTGGTTCGAACCTCAAAACATATCTTCGTGTTTGCGTTTGATCCACTATCTCAAAACTCTCTCTCTCTTTCATATTGTGCATTGCATCATATTGTTCATATCTTATATGCTTGGGTTTGTTTGTGTGCCTCACTTGTGTTCAACCAAGAGAGCTTTACATAGCACCTCAACTCTTATTTAGAGGAATTTAGAGGAGATAGTTCAGAGCCCTTCACCGGAAATTTGGCTACACTCTTTGGTTACACTAAGTGTGTTGCAATTAGTTTTTAATTCCTCATTATTTGTCATTAGATTAGCCATACACCTATTCACCCCCCCTCTAGGTGTACTTACAATTGGGATCAGAGCTTACGCTCCTGATATTAGGTTTAACCTCTTACGAGTGAGACCTTGATTTGCTAATCTATCATTTGCATTTGCACACTTATTTGTTTATTTACACTCATGGATTTCATGACCCCTCCTATGTTTGATGCAGTGTTTTAAAAAACCCGTTATGTAACCTGTTATAACTCGTTATGTAACGTAACGTCGACCAATCGTTATGTAACAGGTCTAAAAAAACGGAATATTGATAACTATAGTTATTTTGCCTGTAACTTACGGTACGTTACATTATTAATGTAATGTACCATAACCTACGTTACAGGGCAAGTCGACTTTTTATAAATAAAAAAAAACCACATTCTTTCGACCTAAGGCAAAAAATCCCCCAAATTCGCTCGCTTGTTGTACTATCTGCAACCTCATCGTTGTCTCCTCGTCGGCCGAGAAGAAGAAGAAGAAAGAGGAAGAGGTACCTCTCTCGATCGACAGGAAAAGAAGACCTACCTCTGGTAATTCTCCCCGGCGTCTCTAAGCAGTGGTTCTCTGTCTCCAAGCATAAGTAAGCTCTCTCTCTCTCTCTCTCCCATGATCTCTCTTTCTCCAGTCCCCCCGATCTCTCTCTGCTCTCTCCTACGATTACTCCCTCTCTCTGCTCACTCCCTCTCCTGATCCTCTCAGTCTCTCTCGCTTTCTCTCCTCTCTGCTCTCTTCCGAGGAGAGAAAGCAGAGAGATCGGGAGTAGAGAGCAAAGAGAGAGATCGGAGGGGGAAAAAGTGATGGGGGGAGAGAACAGAGAGAGGATAGAGGGTAAAATATAGGAGAGAGTAAAGGACACTGGATATTAATTGACTAGCATATTGTAAATTGACTTATGAATTATAATGAATAACATGATAAAAAAATTATAATTATAATTGATTTATGAATTTTGTAAATTGAATTATGAATCTTTGTGTAGATTGAATAGCATAGCTAAAAATTATGAATTATAATAAAATATGCAGATCATATTGTTGTTTGTATAGATAAAATTATGAATTATAACTTGTGAATGTGAAAAATTATTGTGAGACTTGCTAAATGTGTTATATATTGTGTTGATATTTTTTTAGATTTTTAAAAATTATTTTCCTATTTATAAAATTCTTAAATATAGTATATATATTTATTTTTATTAAATAAATATAAATCGCGTAACTAACGTTATGCGTTACGTTATAAACCTATGTTAATAATAACAGAAGAAAAATGTTATCATTACGTTATCGTTATTTTAAACATCAAACTTTGATGTTTCTAACATCGTCGCATGGAAGATTAAGATGAGTATGTATCTCAAGATCATAGATTTGCATGTTTTCCTACCGCTACCAGAAATCCTATCTTGGTAATAGCAGCATATAGAGGCCAATGCACGAGCCTTTGAGGCACTTAGATGCATTCTAAGCAAAAAATATTTAGTATGGTTTCTCACTGTGATTCTGCTTTTGCAGGTGGGAATACTTTGACCTCTCCTAAGCTACAACGACCAATCATGTGGAGAAGGAACTCTTGGTGGATGAGTCCGAACAAACTTGCTACATGGTCCAAGGGAATGACTTCCTTGAGGTAAAACTCATCTAGATGATTCTAGCTCTTCTAGTGATGATTATGATGGCATGGATGCGATGCTTTAAATGAAGAGCTTTCCATGGTTGTGAAAAATTGTTAGAAAATATGAACTATGGAAAAAGAAAATTTTGCATTTAAAAGAAGAAAATAAGGACTTGTTTTCAAAACTTAACATGACTTTGCAAGAGAAGGTTGAGATTTCAATGAAAGGGACTCATTGAAATCCCAACTTGAACTTGTGCTAAATGAACAAAAATTTTAAAAAATAAAAATGATTGTAATGATATTTTGAAGAAAAATGAAGTTCTATCTTCAAAACTTGTTTTTTGTTCTAAAATAAAATGATTTTTTGAAAAACAAAATTATTTCTATCTCAAAAGAATTGGATTTGATTTCTAAGAAAATAAATCTTTGAAAAGTAATTTAAATACACATGTTTGCCATGCTAGTATAGCTTCACCTTCTAGTTTATCTATTGCATGCACCTCTTCTTCTACTATTGAAAAGATATATGTGCTTTAAAGAAGAGGTTGATTGTTTGGGCTCCATTTGGGCCTGTTTGGTTAAGTGAGGAAGTGAGGAATTGAGGAAGTAGCAATAATTCCTTTTGGGAACTTGGGAATTGGTTAGTAAGTTTTCGGTGTTTTGGATGTTGTTGGGAAGTGTGGTTTAGAAAATATTTTGTCTTTTCCGGTGTTTGGATGGTAATGTGAAAGTGGTGGAAGTGGAAAAGTTGACCACAAAGTTGACCGTAAAATAATATTAAATAAAAATTAATTAAGAAAAATAAATAAAAAAATAGACTGTAATTAGAATGCAAGTGAGATTTACATGGTAAAAAAATTAACTGTTTTGTGCTACAATTTATTACAAATGTGATTTACATGACCACAAAATTACTGTAGCACTCTGAAAGTGAGGAAATGTTGTGTAAAAGAGAAAAGATAAAAGGAAAAGAGGTTTTCTTATTTTCCTTTTACCGGTGTTTGGATAGATAGGGAAGTGAGCAATTATACTTCCCTATTTCCATACTTCTGCCCACTTCCTTGCAACCAAACAGCCCCCTTTGAGCCAATGTGTCATGAACCACACACGTTTGGAATCCATGTTTCACAAGAAACATTCTCCTCACATGCATGCACACCATACACGGCATAACATGCTTCCTACGTTCATACACACAACACCATGTATGCTCATGGTACACTTGTACACATTGTGGACGTAAGGGTCACCTTACAAATTTTTTTATCATAGGATTAATGACTCAAATTTTGCAAATAGATTTGTTTGGGTTAGGAAATGTGTTAACCCCTATGGACCCAATAGAGTATGGGTACCAAAAGCCACTCTTATTTTATTGATGTAGGTGTGGGCTCTCGCTTGACGTGAGAGAAATGGTGCCTTGAGAGTGAATGCGTTTCCGAGCTATATGGTGACACTTTTGGATGCATCACTTTCAAGGGGAGTTTGGTGGGAGGACCACATGATTTGGACACCTAGAAATAAGCTCTAATGGTTTTGGTACATCTCTAAACTCCATTTAGTTTACATGTTTTCATATTGTTGATTTTTAGCATGTATTAGTTTTTCATGATTATTATGTTAATTGCCATGATTAGACATGTGATATACATATGTAGTATTTTTGAGATACACCATGTTCTATATGGATTTATATTTTTTGTTCTCACTTTAGTTTAGTTATGTTGTATATCCTAGACTAAGGCATGTGCATTACATAATGATCATATTGATTTATGTATGTGATTTTGCACTTCATGTTTTGATTACATGTTTAAGATGTAATTTTCATTAAAACTTGTGTATATACTTGCACAACTAGTGAGCCACAAATTGATTATTATATGTTTGTGCTTGATTGCTCATTGTACCCATTAGATGTACTAGTATAGCTAGTTTTGATGATTCGTACATTTTGACTTGTATTCCATACTTTCGTGCATATTTTCATGTTTGTGTTTAGCTTCATGTATATGTTAATTTTGTTTAAAACTTTAGATATACGTGTATACCCTTGAGTCACTTGCTTTTCATGCAAATTCTATTATGGACTCATTGTGTTTAGGATATGTATGTATACCTTTAATTTTAGACTAAACATACATATCCTTGAAGTAGTATCGTTTTGATGAAAATTAAATTTTCATGTTTTTCATATTTTTTGCTAAGGGAATGTCATATGAGCCATATTGCCTATTTTCAAGACTATGCTTTTCACATAATACTTGTACACTCATATTTGATGTTTTCTCATGACTTTGTTTTCATGAGTCTTATATGTGCTTTATAGACTTTGAGTGTCAATTGTTGAGTGATTTTCATGTTTTCATGGATATATTCTTGTTTTATTCCTTACTTGAAGGATTTCGTACTAATTTTCAAGATTATCATAAAACTAGTTGTGTTATTCTTCGTTTGGTAGAGTTTTCAATTATGACAAAATTATTTCAAACTTATTTTTGAAAAC
>JAVJIF010032715.1:0-78692 GCA_038442645.1 Agave tequilana
GGTGGCTCGAACCTCGAAACAAACATCTTGCGTTTGCGATTGCTTTGTGTCCATTTTGCTTTAAATTTCTCTTGCACTCTATTACCTTCAATTACTTGCTTGAGATCTAGTTTTCTTACCTTGTGTTATTGTCTCTAGTTTGTGATACTTGTGATATATCTTGTGTGCATTTCATCATTGCATATTATTCACTCTTTGTTCGATCAATTCTTATACAACAAGGTTGCATTGCGCACCTCTAACCCATTCAAGGGAATCGGGAGGAAGGAGTTCAGAACCTCTCACGGGGTATTCGGCTCTTAGTCTTGTTTTGAGAGATCGTTGCATCATTCATCCATCTTAGTTTTAAAAAAGATTGTTAGATTAGCAATTACACCTATTTACCCCCCCTCTAGGTGTTTTTCAATTGGTATCAGAGCTTGGTTACTAGGCTCTTGGCTTACAACCTTAGAGAGATCCTATATTTGCTAATCACCTCATTCATATTTCATTCATTCTCACTTAGTAAAGATGGCCGATGGTATTAAGACACCCCCTAAGTTTGATGGACTTAACTTTCCCATATGGAAGGTTAAGAGGACCGTTTTCTTGCAATCTCTAGGTAGTCGAGTTGCAAAGGCCGTGACCAAACCCTTTAGTGCACCCTCCGGTGATGAATCTACTTGATCCTAAATTGAGACTAAGGAGTTTGATGCCAATGCTAGGGCTCATTATGCACTCCTTCAAGCCCTTAATGATGATGATATAGCTAGAGTTATTCATTGCAAGTCCGCATATGAAATTTGGACACATTTGCTAGTTACACATGAAGGGACTTCACAAGTGAAGAGGGCTAAGATAGACCTTCTTCGGTCCCAATATGAAAACTTTTGCATGCAAGAAAATGAAACCATAGATGATATGGTTACAAGATTTACAAAGATCACTAATAGACTTTCTTCTTTAGGTGATGCTATCGACAACGATCAAAGAGTTAGAAAGATCATCCGGGCTCTTCCTCCTTCATGGGAAGTAAAAGCACCACCTTAAAGGAACTCAATGACAAGGAGGAGATGGAGCTAATTGGTCTCATTGGGAACCTCAAAACCCATGAGATGGAGAGAAAAGCAAGGGAGGACATGGCTCCTTCCAAGAAGAAGACTATAGCCTTCAAAAGTCAATCCACACACTCCGACGAAGACGATGAAGAAAGAAGATGACGAAGAGCTCTCACTTCTTGTGAAGAACGTCCGGAGGATGTCAACAAGGCTAAATTTCAAGGAAGAAGGAGATGGTAAGGAGGTAAAGAAGAAAGAAAAATCATTTGCTTTAATTGCCAAAGACCGGGACACATTGTTGCGGAGTGCCCGGATAAAGTAAAGCCCTCCACCTCAAAGAAGCCCTTCAAGAAGAAAGCAATGAAGGCTACATGGGATTCCGAGAGCGAATCCGAGGAGGAAATCGACACCGCCAACATGTGCTTCATGGCCAATGAAAGCACAAGTAAGGTAACCCCTTCACTTCTCTTAATGATGAACTTTCCATGGATGAACTAGGAGAAGCATTTGTAGAGTTATCACATAATTATGATTTCCTAAAGAAAAAATATAAAAATGAAAAAGGAAAATGAGTCACTTAATCATCAAGTTTTTACTCTTTCCAAAGAAAAAGATGACTTGCTATCTACTTTAGTTGCTACTAAAAATGATTTTGACAAATACAAGATTTCTTGTAAAGGCAAGTCCCCACTAGTTGATTCTAATGAGATTATCATGCTTAAAGAAAGAATAGACTCATTAGGAATTGTTTTGAAAAATTGTGAGTTTGATAAAAAGAATATTGAGGCCATGTTTCCTAAGAAACAAGCCCCAAAGAAAAATGCCTTCCATGCTCATGCTCATGTTCATACCACACAACCTTTACATCGTGGCAAACCCCCAAAACATGCTCACACTTCACACACTCATCATGCATTCATGTATGGTAAAGTGTTTCATGTTCATATTGTGGCCATAAAGGTCACTTAGTTAAGTTTTGCTATAATAGACTAAATGCATCTCGTCATAATGTTTGGGTTCGAAACACTAACTTTCAAGGACCCAAGAAAATTTGGGTACCAAAATCAATGAATTTGTTAAATGATGTAGGTACCTTCCAAAGCCCAACGACGTAGAGGATTGTGGTATCTTGATAGTGGTTGCTCAAGGCACATGACTTGGGACATCAACAACTTTGCAACCCTATCAAGATACCATGAAGGTGGCACCGTCACCTTCGGAGATGACGCCAAGGGTAAAATCATCGGTATCGGTAATGTCAAACTTGGTACATCTCCTTTAATAGAAATGTAGTTTTAGTTGATGGCCTCAAGCATAATCTCTTGAGTGGTAGTCAACTTTGTGATAAAGGTTTTGATGTTGTTTTTGATAATGTAGTTTGTAAAGTTATTGATTGAATATCTAATACTTGTGTATTTTCCGGTTTTCGTGAAAACAATGTTTATATGATTGATATGTCTAATATGTCTTGTAATATTACTTGTTTAAAAGCCCTCGATGATGACTCTTGGTTGTGGCATAGAAGATTAGGCCACATTTCTTTTGACCATATATCTAGGTTAAACACAAGGAAATGGTGAAAGGTATTCCTTGCTTGAATTTTGAAAAGGACCGGGTTTGTGACGCATGTCAATTTGAGAAACAAACCAAGTCTTCTTTCAAATCAATTAAGGATATCATGACATCACATCCTTTGAAGTTGATCCATATGGATTTATTGGTCCTACTCAAACCAAAAGTCTAAGTGGGAATCGTTTTGCATTTGTTTTGGTTGATGACTTTTCGCGTTTTACTTGGGTTTTCTTTTTGGAACACAAAAATCAAGCCTTTTCACATTTTCAAGCCTTTAAGAAAAGAGTTGAAAAGGATAAAGATTCTTCAATTTAAGAATAAGAAGTGATAGAGGAGGTGAGTTCATTAACCTACCCTTTACCACTTTTGTGAAGAACATAGAATTAAGCATGAACTTTCTTGTCCTAGAACTCCACAACAAAATGGAGTAGTTGAACGGAAAAATCGAACTTTACAAGAGATGGCCAGGACAATGCTAAGTGAATATGGTCTACCACATTATTTGTGGCCGAGGCCGTTAATACATCATGCTATATATCAAATCGTGTTTTCTTGTGTAACAATACTTCAAAGACTTCTTTTGAAATGTACTTTTCTAGAAAACCAAATGTTTCATATTTCAAGGTTTTTGGATGCAAATGTTTTGTTTTAAATACAAAAGATAATTTAGGTAAATTTGATGCTAGATCTTATGAGGCTATTTTTGTTGGTTATTCTAACACTAGTAAGGCTTATAGAATCTTCAATAGATCATCTTTGACTATTGAGGAATCTATACATGTTAAGTTTGAAGAATCTAACTTGTTTGTTAAGAATGTTGTAGAAATAGATGTATTGGATGAAGGCTTGGAGAAAGTGACCTTGGAGGGTACACCTACTATGGGAGACAAGCCAAAGGATGATGAAGGAAGTGAAGCTAAAGTAGAAGAGGCTCAAGGAAATGAAATTCAATCAATTGAAGTGGAGCCTACTCAACAACTTCCAAAGGATTGGAGATACAATCCTCGTCATTCCAAGGACCTCGTCATAGGTGAAGTATCTAAAGGGGTAACCACTCGCTCTAAACTTCATGATTTTTGTGGACATTATGCATTTATTTCTCATGTTGAACCCAAGAACGTCCTCGAAGCCGAGGCCGATTCATATTGGTTGCTAGCCATGCAAGAGGAACTCAATCAAATTGAGCGCAACCAAGTTTGGCACCTTGTTCCTAGGCCCCACGATAGACCAACAATTGGTACTAAGTGGATCTTTAAGAACAAGTTGGATGAATCGGGTAACGTTGTTAGGAATAAAGCTAGGTTAGTTGCCCAAGGTTACACTCAAATCGAAGGAATCGATTTTGAAGAAACCTTTGCACCCGTAGCACGGCTTGAAGCCATACGGATGACACTAACATTTGCCTCATATAACGATTTTAAATTATTTCAAATGGATGTTAAAAGTGCTTTTCTAAATGGTTTTATTGAAGAGGAGGTGTATGTTGAACAACCCCCGGGTTTGTTGATCCTACACATCCGGATTTTTGTGTTAAATTAGATAAAGCTCTTTATGGTTTAAAACAAGCCCCTAGGGCTTGGTATGAAAGACTTTCTTCATTTTTAATTTCAAATGTTTTAAGAAAGGCAAAATTGACACAACTTTGTTTACAAAACATGTAGAAAATGATTCTTATTGTGCAAATTTATGTTGATGACATTATTTTTGGTTCTACTATTGAATCTCTTTGCCAAGTTTTTGAGTCATGCATGAAGGATGAATTTGAAATGTCTATGATGGGGGAGCTCAACTATTTCCTTGGACTCCAAATCAAGCAAAGGAAGGATGGGATCTTCATCAATCAAGCCAAGTACACAAAGGAACTCATCAAGAGGTTCGGGCTTGAAGGTGCTAAAGTGAGCAAAACTCCATGGCAACAACTACAAAGCTTGATAAGGATGAACAAGGTAAAAGTGTAGACATTAAATTTTATCGTAGCATGATAGGTAGTTTATTGTATTTGACGGCTAGTAGGCCGGATATCATGTTTTCCGTTTGTCTTTGTGCTCGTTTTCAATCATGTCCTAAAGAGTCTCATATAATTGCGGTTAAACGCATAATTAGATACCTTAAGGGCACTATTGAAATGAGTTTGTGGTATCCGAAAATCGGACTATTTGAAATGAAGAGTTTTTCGGATGCCGACTATGCGGGTTGTAGGGTAGATAGGAAGAGCATAAGTGGAACATGTCAATTCCTAGGTAATTGTATTGTATCTTGGTCTTCCAAAAAGTAAAATTCGGTAGCTTTTCAACCGCCGAGGCGGAGTATGTTGCAGCCGGAGCTTGTTGTGCACAAGTTCTTTGGATGAAACATACTCTCCTCGACTATGATTTACACTTTGATCATGTTAAAATATTTTGTGATAATACTAGTACAATTCACATGACAAAGAATGCAAATCAATATAGTAAAACCAAAACACATTGACATTAGGTATCACTTTCTTAGAGATCATTATGAGAAAGGTGATATTGATATTGATTATGTTTCTACCAATTTTCAACTTGCCGATATTTTTACTAAACCATTGGATTATGCTAGATTCTCCTTTATTTGTGGTGAGTTGAATGTTTGCATTATAGATTCTTAAAACATTTTGTTGTTTTTGTTTTGTTTGACCCTTTTTGATGTATGACAAAAAGGGAGAGAAAAAGAATAAGTTTGTTGTTTAAAAAAGAATAAGTTTGTTGTTTAAAAAGAATAAATTTGTTGTTTAGTGTTTATTTGAGTTTTGACAAAAACTATTGTGTTTTCAATGCTTTATGTATCTTGCTTTTCATAGTCATTCTTTATACATAGCATTATTTGAGGGGGAGCTTCCAAGCTCTTCTTCTATTTTTGTTTAAATAACCTAATGTTTTGTCATCATCAAAAAGGGGGAGATTGTTAGCCCAAGGTTACAATCACCCGTTTTTAGTGTGTTTTGATGATTACAAAACATATTAGTTATTTGTACTAATAATACTTGTTGTTTGAGTGTGTTTCAGGGTTCTAATGAAACTAGAAGGTTTCTTCCCTAAAAGAAGGTGTTTTGACTCAAGTCACCTCAATTCGGGCTCAAGAATCAAGTTTTCAAGATCATATGGAGAAGCCCACTTGAAGAACTTGTAGTCCTTAGAACCAATGTAAGAAATAGTTTGTTAAAGTTTGAGTTTTGGAAAGTTGGCTCTAAGATACACACACACATTTTTGTATACAAGTTTTCATGTTTAAAACTTTGTGTTTCTAAGTTTCATGCTTTAACAAATATACATGACTCTAAGTTTTACAAAGGTATATATATATCATGTTTAAAAAATCATGTATACTCTTTCTAGCATGATACTTAGTTTTCTTTACTTCAAAACATTTTTTTACAAAATTATTCCAAAGTCTGGCACTTGCTGTTTTTACTGTTTCAGGCAAGACCGGCCGACCGGCACCTGCACAGGACATGCACGCTTGTGCATGTCTGTCGGCCGACCGCCCGGGTCGACCGACTGTCTGCAGGTTAGCTCTCGGGTTTTCTGGGTCGACCGCCGGGTCGAGCGCCTTCAGAAACCTGTGTTTTCTTTAGAGGACGGTCGACCTGAGCGGTCGACCCGAGCCCAACGGCTACTGCCAGCAGGGCAGACGGCCGACCGGCCCGGTCGACCGCCAGGCCTGCAAAGTGCCAACGGCTCTTCCCTTTTGTGTATTTCTGAAATCTGTTTTTGTAATCTGTTTTGGCAGACTTTTTCTGAGGTTTTGGAGATCTTTTTCAGAGCAAATAAGCTTAAAATAAATTGTTTTAACCTATTTCTCTCCCTATAAATAGAGGAGAATAGTCTCTTGCAAAACACCAAGAAAAATACCTAAGTTTTCAAAGAGAAGAAAAGTTTTTAAGCTCTCCATTTTCCATTCTTTCTTGAGCTTGTTTTCAGTTGTATTCTCTAGCAAAAATCATCTCTACAACTGAGTTTTTCTCACTACACTTCTTAGAGCCAAAATTCCCTACTCAATCTATAAGGAAGTTGTAAAAGAGTGAGAGTTTGTAAGAAGTTTAGTGATCTTGTTGTGATCACTTTGGTTACTTGTGTTCATCTTGTTCTTGTGGAGACACCTCTTCGGTAGAGGTTATTGTAAGTGGTGGAGCTCGGTGCTCGGGTCTTTGGTAGACCGTTGTAAGCGTCCTCGGTGGATAGTGGAAACCCTTCACGGAGGTGAAGGCGGGGAGTAGAGCGGTGGCTCGAACCTCGAAACAAATATCTTGTGCTTGCGATTGCTTTGTGTCCATTTTGCTTTAAATTTCTCTTGCACTCTATTGCCTTCAATTACTTGCTTGAGATCTAGTTTTCTTACCTTGTGTTATTGCCTCTAGTTTGTGATACTTGTGATATATCTTGTGTGCATTTCATCATTGCATATTATTCACTCTTTGTTCGATCAATTCTCATACAACAAGGTTGCATTGCGCACCACTAACCCATTCAAGGGGAATCAGGAGGAAGGAGTTCAGAACCTCTCACGGGGTATTCGGCTCTTAGTCTTGTTTTGAGAGATCGTTACATCATTCATCCATCTTAGTTTTAAAAAAGATTGTTAGATTAGCAATTATACCTATTCACCCCCCCTCTAGGTGTTTTTCAGTTTTCCCCTAGTTTTGCTTGGCGTAGTGCTTAGACCTGCCATATTTGCAGTGATTTCGGGGTATTCTGTGTCAGAGAAGGTTCCCCTTCTGTGGGAACGACACCTTTTGGATGACCGAGAGGTTGAGGTTAATTGTCTAAATGCCGACTTCTTGCTCACATCTGAGCTTCAGCGACATTCAGAGAGTATTGCTGTGATGAGCCGTTCACAGCAACATGATAGAGCAACCTAATTAGCGCTCTTTTTCTTCATCAAATAATCTCTTAAATCTGTTGGAAGGGATCAAAGAGATTAACCCGGATTTTTGAGGGCTTTTCAGCTTCTGAGAGCCATCCTTGCGTCGCGAATCTGAGACGCAGGGTTTTGAGACGTGGAGTTCACGTTCTGTAAGACAGAAGCGGCTCTCGCGTTTTGGCTTTAAAACACAGGTCTCGCGCCTCTGCCGAGAAGAGACACAGACCTCGTGCTGTTGATTGTTGCATTTGGTTAGCAACAGTTGAGATACGCAGACTTTCTTAATTCCGCGTTTAGTTGTAGAGACGCTAGTCTCGTATCTCTGAGGAGAAGCACAGACCTCGCGCTGCTGAACGTCACGTTTGGGAAGTAAAGCTTCAGAAACGCAAGCCTTGTGGGCTTCGCGTTTACGTCTCCAAACGTGGGCTTCGCGCGTCTGACGTAGTTCAGAAGAGACGCGAGGCTCACGCGTTCTGTATCTGTTGAACAGATTGCTGGACAGATAGTTATTCCAACTTCTAGCATCTGTAATTGATGCGCGCGTCGTCTCTGTCGACATTCAGCGTTCCGGTTACGCTGTACGGGTTGCTGGGAACCCCTGATAACCTGAGGCTGAGGAAGAGGACGGGCGTGAGCGGGCTGAACGTCAAGAACGTTGAACTCGCGGGTCTCGTAGGAGACGTTGACGAAGGCCTTACGTGTGATACGTCCGGTTATGATGTTCTCTGCACAAACTGTATTCAGGGAAGCCTCCGAAGGGTCTTGAGAGAGGATCTCAGAGGAGACTTTAACGTACTGTCGCACCCTCGGGCTCTTGGAGCCGAAAGAGAGAAACTCTTCATACTTTGCCTGGTTGAATTCCACGACAAGCGATTCGACCACCTTTCCCATATAATGACGTCACCTTGCACCACAACTTGTTCATCAGTAGAGAAAGTTGTCCCCAGCGGAGTCGCCATCTCTTGTTTGGTGGGAAAAAAATTGAAGGCGTGTAAATTCTTTATTTGATTGTAAAGAAAGTTACAACATATCAATTATCCGATTACAAGAGAGAGAAGATATTCAAGCTCAAATTTTTCCTTTATTTAGTGCTGGGTTCTTGATGTAGCGATGGAAAGTGAATCTTGTTTTCCGTTGACCGGGTGAACGTCACGATATTTTGAGAATCTTCTCTTTGGACGGTGGACGAAGTAGCACAGCTTCTATCCAATAAAAAATCTCAAAGAAACTTTAGGCAAGAACAAATTTGAACTCAGTAAGTTGTTAGAAGAATTTCACTCTTTTGTATTTCTCAGCTGGAGATTCTGGTCTTTCTAAGGCTTACAATCAAAGTTCTTCTGACCAAAACTGCTGACTCCTTTTTCATAGCAAACTGAGCTATTTATAGGGATTTCAGGGGTAAAACTGTCCCCTAAAAATACTCCATAATGGGAGTTAACTCCCTCATTATGTGGGCAGTAATTGACCCAGTAATGAGGGAAGTTATAACAGAGACGTAGGGTTCCTCTGTAGTTGAAATGCGGGCTTCGAGTCTCGCGTTTAGCCGTTGAAGTAACGCTTGAACTTTGCATTTGGTTGAAATGTGAGCTTCAAGTTCTGTGTCAAGTTTTATATGAGACGCGGGCTTTAGGTTCTGCGTCTGGGTATTGCATGGATGCTTGAGATGCAAGTTTCAAACTCTGTGTTTTGGCTATTGCAGTGAGGTAGAACGCGGGTTTCGACCCTTGCGTCCTAATATTACAGTGATGCTGAGACGCGGCTTTTGAGCTCTGCGTCTTGATTATTGTAGTAACATTAAGACGTGGGTTTCAACTTTCGCATCTTGGTGCTGCGCTAGTGGCTATGCTGTCTAGCGTTTGGAGTTTAGACTCTACTTTCTGATGACTTGACCCCAGTGATTTCTGGACAGTCTACATGGATCTCATGGTCCAATAGGTCAAGAAATTGTCTCTCAAAATTGATGACCAAAATTTAGCCTATCGTATGTACCAAAGTGGACATGATCGACAATCAACTCAACTTCCACCACAATAACTGCCACGACAACCTCCACTCCAACAACAACCACCACTAGATCAACAACTGCCACAATCACCACCACCACCACCAATGTGTCACCACCACCAACAATGTGTCCTCTATGAAAAACGATTTTGAAGATGAAGCATATGATGGAGGGTTGGCTTACGGGCGAGGCCATAGGCGGTTGGTCTATCCTAATCCTAACAGGGGAGAAAATTTCTTTTTTCCAATCATGATTGGAGAAGAGATTACTTAAGTCCAAATAAATAGAGGATGAAGATTGAGATTCCTTTTTTAGTGAGAACTCTGACATAAAATCCTTCTTGAACTGGGTCTATGTAGTGGATAAGTTTTTCGATATGGTTTACGTCCCTACGAAGAAGCATATCAAGTTCATGCCTTACAAGCTCAATGGAGTACCAGCTGAATGGTGGGACCAATTACGAATTACAAAGAGATGCCAAGCAAGCTACCCGGTCGACCGCCCGTCGCGTATCAGATATTTCAGATTCTGAACAGGATTTGGTCTTTGAGCTTGATTTGAATTCTGATTGATTTTATTTTCTTTTATTTAATTAAGTTTCCTAGTTATAATAGCATTTCTTTTTATTTGCTTATATAAGGCCATTGTATGTTTGTTTTTAGTATCCAAGTTTTAATTTATTGAGTATTTCTTTCCAATTGCTCGTGGATTCGAATTGTTTATCTTTACTCGTGGATTCGAGTTGTTTGCTCGTGAATTCGAGTATTATCTTACATGAAGGTATCCTTTAGGGTTCGTTGGTGCTAGAGTGAGATCTAGTCGACATCTTCGCTTCCTTGTCTGCATCGACTGAGAAGCGAAGATGTCATTAAGATCTCGTTGGCGCCAACGAACCCTAAGGAATACCTTCAGGTAGGATAATACCGGAATTCATGAGTAAAATAACTTGAATCCATGAGCAAAGATAAACAACTCGAATCCACGAGCAATTAGAGAGAATAATTCAATTTTATTGATTAAAACTTGGATGCTAAAACAAAAATATGATGGCTTTATATAGACAAATAAAAAGAAATACTTCTCTAACTAGGAAACTTAATTAAACAAAAGAAAAATAAAATCTATCGGAATTTAAATCAAGCTCAAAGACCAAATCCTGTTCAGACTCTTAAAAAGCCGATACGCGACGGGCGGTCGACTGTTTAGTCAAAACTACGCATTGCCGGTCGATCGAGCGGTCAACCGGCTAAGAGACTCAGCTCTCTAGTCGCTTCTTTGCTTTCTAGCAGGTCGACCGGCAGCTTTTACTCGCTTGCTTGGTCGATCGAGACTTGTGTCTGGCCTGTTTTTGAATCTTGATCTTCTGTTGCTGCCTTGGCTTCCTACATCAGGAGCAGGAGACAATAAGGGGACACTACATAAAAAGGAAGAAATTGTGATACTCGTGGTAAACCTGAAGAGAAAATAGAAGGTTAGGCTTGTACTTTTATGATCCCTAATTTTCAATGAAACTGGAGTTGTCTAGATAAGGTAACCGAGGACTTGAAGACTTTGCCGTTTCTTATGTCCGATTTGATTACCTTCTCATATGTTCTTTCAGCGGACCTGGGTCTTGATTTTCCTTGTGTTCATGTGCTCGTTTTAGCCATGCTGCTGAAATTTGATTGCCTACTTTCATATTAGATTTACTTGTAGACACTATATTATTACCTGGTCGACTGTTGCAACAACAGTGACAGCTCTCTTTCCTGAAATGTTTTGTGAAGGATATTGAGTACTTGGATATGGAATTTTAAGATATTGCTTGTGCTTTTAAGTCTACCTTCAGCTAATAATCAAGACTATGATTTATCTAAGCTTTCCACAGTCAAAAGCAAACAACCTGTTCTTAAGAATGTGGGTGCAGCAGCACCTTCTTGAATGGCTTTTTCTCCATCTTGTCATTCTTTTGGCTTGCAGTGGATGCACCTGGGGATAAATGTAAGGAACTAGAGAAGCTTCTAATATTCCATCTGCTCATATTATGGATTTTTCCTTAGAAAACAACCATGATGTAGCGTATGTCCTGTGATGTCGATTTCTCAATTTAAATTGATAGTCAAATAGCAAATGTGGGTATAAATGTTAGGCTACTCTTGATAACGATATGAGACCTTAATACAGAGAACATGCGGTTGAGTTATGGGAGGTCCCAGGTTTAACGTCCAGGCTATGGTCTTTGTTAAAGAAAAACAAAATAAAATAAAATACAGGTTAAGATGATGTACGTCCGGCTCTGTCAATTTCTACGGGTGTTCTTGTTTTTGTGTTTGGCGTGTTTTGTGCTATGCTTTTTGTGCTCATTGTCTCTGGGGAGAAAGGTCATTCAGAAGGTTCTGACTGCAGTGATGGTTGTTGGGAATTTCTTGTCATTCTACTTCTTATTACTTATTAGTTTCTCTTAGTTTTATTTGTTAATTATTCCATTTCTGAAGAAAAAGCAGGTTTAGGGAGTGGGTTTCTTTGCTTTGGAGAATCAATAGAGTAACTGTTTTTGCTTGCACGACGCATTTAATATCACGATGGCAGGATACAAAATGGTATTCCCAATTATTCTCTTTTCATTTTATTTAATTTAGTTCTCAAATCACTTTCTTTGAAAACCAAGTTTTACATTACAAAATAACCGAAGCAGTATGTTACAGAAAGCATCCAAACAATTTCCTCTTCTTTCTTTTTTTTCTAAAAGAAAATAACTATGTATTTAAAATGAGTTGAAAGTTTACATACATTTGCAAAAATTGTGTAAAGACTCACAAGGAATTCTTCAAAGGCCGTTCGCAAGGCAAAAAAATGTAGTCTCCAGTTGTTCTCCTTTCTGCTTTCCATTATAGATGTTCGTTAAATGATTGTGACGGGATATTTTCTCTCTACGTTTTAAGAAAAGTAGAGAGAATTTTCATTCTTCTTAGCAAGAAAGAGGATCCAAGTCTCCCATTCCAAGCTCTTATTAAGATTAGCATCTTAATAATAGGTGTTATTTTAGCATAACGGTAAAACCTTTTTCCGATGGGTAAGAGATCATGATTTCAAATCCCACCTACATCAGACAAAAAACAAAGAGTAACCTAATGAGCTATGTTACGAGAACCCGAGTAAAGATATGCTCAAAAACTTCATCTTGATGGCATTAAGAGTCAAGGCTACCCGTAATCCTCTAATCTCAGGATTAAAAATAAAAATAAAAAAGAACATCAAATGTGACACAGGAGATGATGGAGTGATCGTAGCATCACCACCTACGATCTACAACTTAACGCTATAAAATCTACTCAAGGACTTCATTGCTAGTCTCTGCCCTCAGAGCAAAAAAGATTGTGGACGGAATTATAATCCACCATTATTGATATGACAAGAGATGAGATTATGTAGGCAAATGAGTGATTAGGTCTCTATGAGAGATGAGCTGATGAAGACGACATCCATGAACTGAAGTGGAGCAGGAGCTAATAAGGGGACAATGCATAAAGAAGGAAGAAAATGTGATACTTGTGGTAAACCTGAAGGGAAAAATAGAAGGGAATTTTGTTTGGCCTACTTGTTACCTTTGTGATTCCTAGTTTTCAACCTGACCTAAAACACGAAACTGGTATTGTCGTAATTGAAGACTTTGCCATTTTCTTCTGTCTGATTTGATCACCTCCTCATATGTTCTTTCATTAGGACTGGTTCTTGATTTTCCTTGTGATCATGCTCTTGCCTTCTCTATGCTGCTGAAATTTGGTTCCCTGCTTTTATATTGATCTTGAGTGCATGGTTGAGTTTTGCAACAATCTATTATGTTTTGTTCTCTTTCCTGAAAGTTCTGTGAAGTTTGGATAACAAGAACTTGGGTATTGAGTTTTCACGATATTCCTTGTGCTTCGGCGTCCACCCTTCGCTAATGATCAAGACTTTGATTTATACAAAGCTTTCCATGGTCAAAAGTTAAAATATGAATGCAGTATCACATTCTTAAATGGATTTTTCTCCATCTTGTTATTTGTTATTATTTTATTGTTGTGTTGTCGATGAATTTATAAATTTCTTAGCAAACAGCCATGATGTATGTATGCCTATTTATTGATGTTGATGTGTGAACTAAAATTACAGTCAAATGGCAAATGTGGAAACGTATCTTAAGGCATAAAGTGTTCAAAGCCCCCATCAGTTAGTTGCTGTTGATAATGATCCTAGGTTCAAGATCGTGCTAGAGACTTTATTAAGAAAAGAAAAATAAAGTGCAAACTGTACTTCGAGCTGGTGATTCTCTCAATTCCTACAAGTTTTCTTCTTAGGGCCTGTTAGCAAGGAAATCCTAAAATTGGATTTCTGGCAAAATAAAATATCCAATTAGAAAATCAGCTTATTGACAATGTCAGTTTTCTAGGCGTTTTTCTCATCATTTAGAGCGGAAAACTGAAGTAGCCTGGAGAGGCAAATTTTCCAGCCCAAATTCTGCTAACAAACATACACGGCTGGAAAAAGAGAGCAGGGCCCACAAATTTAGAGAAAATGGGCACATTCTAACCCATTTCTCTGAAACAAACATGCCTTTATTTTGCTATTTAGTGTGTTTTTGTACCATGCTTCTTGAGCTCATTATCTCTGGGGATCATTCAGAAGGTTCTTACTGGGGGCATGGTTGTTGAGAAATTTCTGGGCATTCTACTACTTACTAGTTTCTTTTAATATCTTTTGCTAATTATCCCTGAAGAAAAAACAGGTTTAAGGAATAGGTTTCTTAGTTTGGATTATCAATTATCAAATGAGCAATACTTTTACTTGCACGACTCCTTAATATTTCCATTGTCAGGAGCAATTAACACTACAAATAGGTTTTGCCAATTATTCCCTTTCATATTTTTTTTAATTTAGCTCCCAAATCACTTTCTTAAGCTGTTTTCTATTTATTTTGTAGTATTATTATCTAAAGTACAGCTGAAATAAAGTAAATTTTCTCCCCTAAATACAAAGAGACTGAGAGTTATCCACCTTATTAACTAAATTGCAACGATCAAAATGTTTTACATTGATGTGTATTCAACTTAGACTGAATTTCTTAATACCCCTTTAACTTTCATGGTTTTCCCAGAAAAAACCACCCAGCTTAAGAATTTCAAAATTCACCCCCAAGTATATTTATTTTGATATTTTACAATAATTCAAAGCACGTATTCGGTACTCAATTAAAATTCAAGGTGGTTTTTTTTATACTTAATTAAAAGTTCAAGGTAGTTTTTTTTTTTTGACGACCAACTTATGAAACAAATCTCTCTTCTTTCTCAACTTCATGGTTTTCTTTGTACCTATGAATTAGTAGTTGTAATGAAGATCAATCACAGAATGTTGCATTATTTCCTATCAAATACTCTGCTGACCACTCTTGTGAGCTTTTGTAAATACAGTCCATTGGCTAAAATTTTAGTTTTTTTTGGGTCTGGAAAGTTTAGCTCTATTATCCATCCTTTAAAAGAAAACACTCAGAAGTAGAATTTAGCAGCTAGATCTCAAGTCTTTGGCCAATGAAGGCATTTAAGATTGTAGTCTATAGGGTTTGGCCTAGTTTTCACAACCTTGTTTTGAACACCGAACTCTCCCGAAGCTCAGTTTGGAAAACTAAACCCAAGGCTAAATGATGCCTTAAAGGTAGCTTACGATTTTTAAATTTATTTAAAACATGGCTTAATAAATCATAACAAATTAATTCATTACTGTGATTAAAACGGGTCTTAATGGACATTAACAGATTAATACATAAGCATATATAATACATTGGGAAAGGAAATAAAACAGTGATAGCAACAACAGCAGCGGCAACACACACCAAAAAAAAAAAAAAAATCTTCTCCTCTCTTTTTTGTTCTCTTTTCTTCGTTCTGAGTTTTGAGTTTTTGCAGACAACAATTCTAAATCTGATCAGACACTTAGGCTTACACTCAAGCCGGGCATCGGTGTCTAATCCATGCCCCCTGTTGTGCGCAAATCAACAAACACTTTAAGGAACCCTTTAAGCCACAGATGCAACAGAGAAGAACTACCAACAGTAAAAACAATAAAACAATGGAAGAAAACCAAACACAAGATTTAACGAGGTTCGGTCAATTTTGCCTACGTCCTCAGGGGTAAGGAAGAGAGCTTTCTTTATTGATTCAATAATCAATACAATTTCAAACATTACTTTAGAAGAGGACTCTGCCCCTCTATTTATACCCAAGGAACCTAGAACAATCGGATTCTGAATTGGACTTGTTTCCAATTCAGATTACTTTCTGAATTCAGCCCAGATCCGTCTGTCGGTCGACCGGACAGTCGACTGGCTCCTTCTGCGGTCGACCAGGCGGTCGACCGCAATGGCCTCTACATGTTAGTGCACAACAGTCGACCGCCTAGTCGACCGGTGTTTGTTGCTGTTGTTTCTTTGCCTTGGTTTCCTCGTTGTCGACTTCCTCGACTTCCTCCCTCTCTCTTCTTACAATTCTCTACCTCGGTGAAGATTTCTCAAATCTGAGCCGAACTTCAAACATAAAATCTGTCGACTTGAAAGTGGCTACACCAGTGTGGTTGCCTAAGTACCCTGCCCAAGGGATCAAGCCATCCGTAGTTCATCCAAAGGAGTTTCAACATGAAGGATATGGAGCAATGCTTTACAATGTGTAAACTTTACTTCAGACACCACCTTGGTAAGCATATCAGCGGGATTCTCCATTGTGTGAATCTTCAGTAACTCAATATCACCATCATCCAGAATCTCCCGAACAAAGTGGAACCTGACATCGATGTGCTTCGTCCGTGCATGATATACCTGGTTCTTGGCTAAATAAATAGCACTCATACTATCACAATTGATTTTCAGTAGATCCTGATCAATTCTCAAGTCATCAAGCAATCCTTGAAGCCAAATTGCCTCCTTCATAGCCTCCGTCATGGCCATATACTCGGCCTCTGTAGTAGACAATGTAACGGTAGACTGTAGAATAGAGCGCCAACTAACCGGTGCTTGAGATAATGTAAATACATACCCCGTTGTGGACTGGCGTTTGTCGAGGTCACCAACATAATCGGAATCAACATATCTGATACAGTCCTACTTCCCTGTGGAATCCTTCTCGAATACCAAACTAACATCTATGGTACCTTTAATGTACCGTAGAATCCACTTCACTGCCTCCCAATGACCATGTCTAGGATCATGCATATACCTACTAATCATGGAGACAGCTTGTGATAAATCTGGTCATGTACACACCATAACATACATCAGACTACCAACTGCGCTAGCATATGGGACACGGCAGATAAATTGAAATGAGGAGCCAGTGGTGTACTTACAGATTTCATATCCTTGTCGATGTTGAACCTCTGAAGTATCTTTTTTAAATACCCCTTATGTGTTAAGCTCACCTTGTCACTCCTTCGGTCTCGTGTGATTTCCATGCCTAACACATTCTTTGCTTCACCAAGATCCTTCATCTCAAACTCAGAAGATAAGTCTCTTTTCAGTGTATCAATTGCAGATCTAGACTTTGAAGCAATAAGCATATCATCTACATATAATAGTAAATAGATATACTCTCATGTAGGTAGCTTGTTGTAATACACACATGGGTCATAATAGCTACGTGTGTACCTTTTTCCTCTAATGAAGCTGTCAAAAAGCTTATACCATTGTCTAGGAGACTGTTTTAACTCATACAGCGATTTCTTCAGCTTGCACACCATGTCTTCTTTTCCTGCAGTCTTGAACCCTGTCAGCTGAGACATATAGATCTCCTTATCCAAATTGCCATGGAGAAAGGCGATCTTTACATCGAGTTGATCAAGATCCAACTCGTACTGTGCTACTAGAGCCAATAAGATGCGAATTGAAAAATGCTTTACAACAGGAGAAAATACCTCGTTGTAGTCAATTCCTTCTCTTTGTGCATAGCCTTTTACTACCAATCTGGCTTTGTAGCGCACCATATCTTCTTTAAGAGATCTCTGCTTTTTTGCGTACACCCACTTACAGCCAATTGCTTTCTTTCCTTTGGACAACCTTGTGAGTTTTCAAGTGTCATTTTTGTATAGAGACTTCATCTCTTCTTCCACGGCATCTTTCCACATCTTTGACTCTGAACTGATTTCAGCTTCTCTGTAGGAGGATGGGATAGCCTCTTCAATGAACGGAAGAGCATAAGCAACAACCATATCTGTAGTGAGATAACCTATTTTACGCGTTTTCTCCCTGGTCTTCAAATTGTACTAGAATCAGGAACATCACCCATGATCTGTTCTCGATCCTCATCCACATCAGCATCTAATTCTGCTACTTGATCATTACCTTGTGTCACTCTAGACATGATCCTCAAAGATGTTGAACTTTCTAGAGATAGTGGATTAGCATCATTCTCCACCTGCTGCGATACTTCTTTGGTCTTGATAATCTCCACCTGCTGAGAGATCTTAGGCTTTAACATTGAAGCCTCATCAAATGTGACATCTTTGCTGAAAATAAACTTTCTGTCTGTAGAATCTCAGATCTTGAATCCTTTGGTTTCCTTCTTGAAGCCGACGAACAAACCCTTCTTTGCTCTTGGGTCTAACTTATCTTCTTTAAGATGATAATAGGCTGAACAACCAAATACCCTTAGCAAATCATAATCAGAAACAGTTGTTCCTGACCACACCTCTAGAGGAGTTTTTCCTCCTATCGCAGATGAAGGCAACCTGTTAATAAGATAGCAAGCGTATGTCAAAGCCTCAGCCCAGAAATTCTTCGATAAACTGGCATTAGATAACATACAACGGACCTTCTCTAGCAAAGTTCTGTTCATCTTTTCTGCTACCCCGTTCTGTTGCGGTGTTTCCCTCACTGTAAAGTGCCTTTCTATGCCCTTATCAAGACATAACTTAAGCAAAGGATCTGACTTATATTCCCCTTCATTACCTGAACGGAGGACCTTGATTTTCCTTCCCGTACTTCTCTCCAAATTCTTCTTCCACTTCACAAATAATTCTAGGACTTTCCCTTAATTCTTCATGGTATATACCCAATATCGCCTAAAATAATCATCAATGAAAGTCACAAAGTAGTGGTTACCTCCAATTGATGCAGTCTTGGTAGGTCCCCAAATATCAGTGTGAACATAATTCAGAATCCCCTTGGTGCAATGAGTTGCTGTGTCGGATTTCACCTTAGTCTTCTTTCTGATGACGCAATGTTCACAAAATTTCAGCTTGCAGATTCAATAATCATTGTCTTACAAGAGCTTGCAAAGACTTTTCACCTGTGTGTCCCAGCCTCATATGACATAGCCTGGTTGAGTCTTCATCTGAATCAGTAGAAGTAGCCACTTTCCCTGTAACAATACTACCCTTCAAGTAGTAAAGATTGTTCTGACGAACGACCTTCAGTACCACCATTGAGCCTTTGGTCATCTTGAGGACTCCATCCTTTATTGATACCACAAGACCTAATGTCTCCAAAGCTCCAACAGAGATGAGGTTTCTCTTCAGTTGAGGTACATACCTCACTCCTTCAGTTCTCGTATCATCCCATCGAAAATCTTGATCTAGATTGTTCCTACACCTTCCATGGTACATGGATGATCGTCGCCCATAATAACTGAACATCCCTCTAGCTTCTCAAAACTAGAAAATCAATCCATATTCGGGCACACATGGTATGTAGCACCAGTATCTAATATCCACTCATTTTCTCCTGAGTAGCCAATGATTGGAGTAGTGACAGAGAACGAGAATACCTATGAGTCCGAGTCTGATCCACTTGCCTGTGAGGTACTGACTTGAGTACTGACCGCTTTTGCAAGGTTTGCCTCAGTCTTTGACTCCTTCTTCTTCCCTTGGCCTTTAGACAGTCATCTTTTCAGTGCCCTAATTCTTTGCAGAAGGCACACTGGTTCTTCTTTAGATCTCTATAACTTGGCCTGGACTTCGATCTCCCTTGATCACTTTTGTCCTTCCGGTATGAACCTCTACCTCTTACTGCTAATGCCTCTGCTGATGAACTTGCTTGAGAAGATTGTCTTTCTTTTCTCCTCGTCTCATAGTTAACCAGAGCAGACGACACTTCATGATAGTTAGGGATTGTCTACCATTTATGAAAGTTAAAGTAAAAGTCTCATACTCCTCTGCAGGAAGAGAGTTCAAGAGAATTACCGATTTATCTTCTTCATTGACCTCCACATTAACATTAACTAAATCTGTAAGAAGCTTTGTGTAGCGATTTAAGTGTTCATTGACGGAGCATCTTTTCTTTATCTGAAAACTATACAGCTTAGTCTTCAGCTGTAGTCTGGATTCAATGCTTTTAGTCTGATACTTTCTCTCTAGGATCTCCCACAATTGCCTCGCAGATGTTTCGTGTAACACAAAGTATTTGATGTCTTGTCTCGGACAGGACTTGATTAAGCCACACGCTGATCGGTTCATCTTATCCCAATCTTCTTCAGTGGTTGTGTTTTGCTTCTTCTCCAATCGTGGAGTGTCTTCGAGATTTGATGCTGTCAGTGCATCCATCACCTCGCATCTCCACATACCAAAGCTGCTCGTGCCATTGGATTTCACAACATCAATCCTCGGATGCGGATTCATGGTTCTCACTGATGTACTTTCTTCAGCCATCTCTTTGACTAGATCCTCAAAGTAATGCGGAAATAACCGGAGTTAGATAAAACAAATTTGATAAAGATGGAATCTTTACCTCCTCGTAAAACCCTAAAAGAGTTTCTGAACAAATCTACTCCCATGAATTGACTCCTTGAGCACTTCACACGTTGTTTTTGAGATCGACACACGATCCCACAAACAGTCCCATCGTGGATCCGAGATCGACGCACGATCTCCGCCAATCAGCAACTGATGCCCTTGGAATCACTAGATGATCCCACGAAGAACCTGGTATGCTTTGATACCACTTGATGTGCGCAAATCAATAAACTCTTTGAGGAACCCTTTAAGCCACAGATACAATAGAGAAGAACTACCAACAGCAAGAACAATAAAACAATGGAAGAAACCAAACACAAGATTTAACGAGGTTTGGCCAATTTTGCCTACGTCCTCGGGGTAAGGAAGAGAGATTTCTTTATTGATTCAATAATCAATACAATTTCAAGCATTACTTTAGAAGAGGACTCTGCCCCTCTATTTATACCCCAGGAACCCTAGAGCAATCGGATTCTGAATTGGACTCGTTTCCAATTCAGAACACTTTCCGAATTTAGCCCAGATCCGTTTATCAGTCGACCGGCCGGTCGACCGACCCAAGTCCCGGTCGACCGTGCCCAACCGAGAGTTAGGCCATGTTAGTCGGTCGACCGGGCGGTCGACCGGCTCCTTCTACTGTCGATTGGGCGGTCGACCGCAATGGCCTGTGCATGTTGGTGCACACCAGTCGACCGGTGTCTGCTGCTGCTGTTTCTTTGCCTTGGCTTCCTCGTTGTCGACTTTCTCGACTTCCTTCCTCTCTCTTCCTACACCCCCCGCCCGCCAAAAAAAAGGGAAGCCACTTTTACTCTTGAGTTTAGATATTCTATGCAAGATAAAAATATATAATGATCAAAAATACAAAATGGAGGATATCGGCTAGTTTCTGTTTGTTTGCTTTTTCTGGTCCACAACCTTTATTCGAATCCCTGTGTTTCACCTATGCTTTAATTTTTTCCAATTTTTTTAAAATTTTCTCATTGTTTCTTTATCATATAAAGCTAACAAAACGAAAAGAAAACATAACTAGAAAAAATATAATATGTAAAAATCAAGTATTTAACAATAAGAATGAATTTATAACCTAATGTTTGGCGCACGTGAAATTAAAAAAAACTTTAAGAAAATGAAAATGAGGATAGTGGTATAACCTACTGTTTGGCAGATGTCGAAAGTTTGGGTGGAAAACAAGGGGTCGCCATGGGTAACAACTAACAAAGTCACACAATTATAGAGACCAAGGATACGCTGCCTGATATATAGAAGAAACGCAATTTAGCATGTATCGTTTGAGAATAAAATAGAAATACAAAAATTCACGCGAACAACTACGGAGTCAAACTTGTAACCATGTAATGGGAGTGCATAATTGAGCGAAGATAAAGAAAAGTGTCAGTTATTCTGGAAGATCAATTTGGTTTTATGTCATGGAAGCTGTTTACTTGCTAAGGCTAAGATGACCGATTGAAATATTTTAGAGAAGAAAGAGATGCACATATTGTTTCAGTTGAGTTAGGGAAAGCCTGTTATAGGATCTTAGGGAGATTACATGGTGGGTTTTGGAAAATAAATAAGTTTCTAGTACTTTTATTGATAATGATATCGATGGTAATTAGGATTTGTTTCATGGATTAATAACTAGTATGCTAACAATTAGAGAGGAAATAGATAGTTCCCCATTACTATAGGCTTGTATCAAGTGTTGGTGCAAGATAGTTCTGACAACTAATCAATGTCACCGATCTAATTGGCCAGGTCGGTGAATATCAAGTGGGAGGTTTTCCGTTCAGTAGAACGCTCCTTAATTACAGAACCACCTTTCAATTACCTTTTTTAGTTAAACACCAATTAGACTAGTATTAATCAGTCTCAATATACTGTAATATTTATGAGCATTAATATTTCAGTATAACCGCTGTATAAAGAACGTTAATTCACTTATATAACAATTAGAGTGAGGTACGCATGTAGCGAATCTTCTTAAGACAATTACGTCCCCTACTTCAGTGCTAACGGGTTACTGAACGTTGGTCTCCCAAGATACAACACTCCTTCACGGTATTTGGATAGCACTACCAAATCACCGTACGGTCGAATCGCAGTTAATCAGTATCTTCACAGTATTTCAATGCAGCAGGACGAAGACAAATTTCAGGAAAAATATTTGCCTTATCTTTGGAGGATTATTCACTGTAAAGAAAGTAGAGGGAGAGAAGAACTTATTCCTCTTAGAAAGTCACAGATTCAAACAACAATTCTTTATATCAGAATTTGTTGAATTTTCTGAACTTTCTTTCAGAACGAATCTTATTTCAAATTTTTCTTCAAAAAATTCTGAATTTTCAGACTGACTCATTTCAGATCTGAATTCTTTAAGAGGGAGAGAAGAGAATTGTTGTGTTCGTTGTGTTGCAGCGCAGCGGGCGGGTAGCGGAGCGGGTCGAGACATGCTTATACACCAAATCCGTGTGGTCTGGTTCAAAAAGAACCGGGCCGGGTTGGATCCCATGCCCACGCCCGAGACCCGAGACCCGAGCACCGGCACTGGTATGGCGACGGCGACGGGCAGGGCGGGCAAGCGGCGTGCGTGTGTGATTTCCCCCAATCGCGTGCGAAAACTCCAAGTACCCAAAGAACACGCCCTTTGTTCCTATTTTTCTCTATTTATACACTTCAATTGTCCATCCCATATTCAAAGTGGGACTAAATGCTTTTACCTACTTTTAAGTCCCCTTTAGCTTTTGAATTACGCAAATTTTAGAC
This sequence comes from Agave tequilana, assembly GCA_038442645.1. Lineage (NCBI taxonomy): Eukaryota > Viridiplantae > Streptophyta > Magnoliopsida > Asparagales > Asparagaceae > Agave > Agave tequilana. Next base: position 22,990 of record JAVJIF010032715.1, read on the forward strand.
TTGAATATCTCATTCATTTTAAAACAGAATTGAACATGTAAATATACCACGTTCATCCCTAATGGAAGGAGAACACACTCCAACCATTATCCGATTGATTCTATCAACGGATCTCACCTTAATTCAGCTCAAAGACTCACTGTTTAATTCTTCATTTTTCCAACAATTTGGGAACTGTATGGAGGCAAATCCGTCCGAGCGGTTGCAACGGTTCTGTCTGAATTGTGGCAATTGCACATTCCAGGCAGGTACCGCTGCAGCGGTCCCTTCCATCGTTGCAGCGCAGTGGGACGAGACCTACTTGTACACCAAACCCGTGTGGTCTGGTTCAAAAAGAAACGGGCCGGGTTGGATCCCACGCCCACGCCCACGCCCATGCCCATTCCCGGACCCAGACCTGAGACCTGAGCCCCGGCACTGGCAACTGGGAGGGCGGGAGGGCGGCGGCGGCACACGTGCACGTGTGGGCATGTTTTCCCCAATCGCGCTCGCAAACTCCAAGTACCCAAAAGGTACGCCCTTTGTGTAATCACCTAGAGGGGATGAATAGGTGATGTCTATAATATGTGGCAAATAATGCGGAATAAAAATTAACTTGCTAGCAACCTAGCAAATACCAATCACTACACAAGAAATACTTGCAAAGAAGTAAACAATATAAGTGTGCAAGTAGGTAAAAAGAGAGTAGAGTGAATAGAAAAAGAGTAAGCAATCGCAAACACGATGATATGTTTCAAGGTACGAGCCACTGCTCTACGTCCCCGCCTTCAACACTATAAAGGATTTTCACTATGACTGATCTCACTAGATTGTCAACCGTTACAAGTTCTCACTAGAACTCAATGGACTCACAAGTCCTCTCTCGCGGTGCCGCAACACCAACACGGAGCTCACTAGCTCACTTGTGGCCGCAATATTTACAACTTCACAATAGAAGAAAATTGGTGATCTTCACTTAATCACAAAAGGCTCACAAGCACAATCCTATAACTGAGATGAGGAGGTGAAACTCTTGGGATTATGTAGTGGAAATAGCTTGTAAAGATGTAGAGGATAGACTCAAGCTAAAATCAAGAATATGAAATTTTGGCTCAAGAGGAAATCTTTTAAGAAAAAGCTAAATCTTGATGTAAACTTATAAAAACTTGATCTAAACTTTAGAAATCTTCTTCTTGGGTTTTTCTACAGTCTCACTATTTATAAGAGATGAAAACATAAGGAGAAAACCTAAAAGAGTCATTGGGAAAAGACCCAGAAAAAGACAAAATAGAATATAGCCATTGGGGAAAATCCAAAAGAAAATCCTTCTGTTGGTCGACCGCCAACGTTCGGATTTCTAACCGTTAGGGATAGCGGTCGACCGAGCGGTCGACCGTTGTTCCCAACTAGAGAGCAAAGCTCCCTGTCGGTTGACCAGGGTGTCGACCGGACCTAACCGAGAGCAAAGCTCTTGCAGTCGGTGGACCGCCCGGTCGACCGAAGTGCACAAATGCACTTTGGTGCATGTCGGTCAACCGCCCTGTCAACCGACATAGCAAAATTGCTCTGCTTACGGTCGACGGTCGGTCGACCGACGTTGGGCCAAAAGCTAGATACTGAAATCTTTTTGAAACCAATCTTTTTCCGACAAAATAAACTTTGATTTTTTTAACACAAAATAAAGTGTTAGGGACTTGATAAAATCAGTATGTGATCATGGATCAATACAAAGCAAAGTTAGAATTATATTTTGTAAAAACACTTTTCTAACTCAAAACCGGTTTTTCCGGAACTTATTTTTCTGAAACTTGATGCTGAAAACGGAAAAGAGAAATGTTTTGAGCTCTCCTTAAACACTTTAGGAATGTGAAAGAAGTGTTTATGTCAATCCCAAAAGCTATCAACCTATTGAAAATCACCTAGAGGGGGGTGAATAGGTGATTATGCTAATCAATGCACAAATTAAAAATTATGGAGCAACAATCTCACAAAGCAAGTGAATATGGCAATGACAATCAAGAGCAAGTAGTAATAGCAATGAAAGTAGAGCAAGAACAAGGAAAAGTAAACCAAACGCAAACACCAAGATTTGTTATCGAGGTTCGAGCACCCAGCTTTACTTCCCCGCCTTCCCCAGAAGGATTCCAACCACTTCCACTATCACAAAGATGTCACAAATACACCGGAGTACCCAACTCCACAATCTCAAGTACAAGCAATCTCTCAGTAGTCAAAAACCACAAACTCTCTCTTGTAAAATTATCTTCCCTTACAAAGGTCCTTAGAGAATTAATGAGTAGGAATGAAGCTCTTGTGTGCAAGGAGTAAAGAAAATGAAATCAGAGAACTCTTGAAAACACTTCAGAAATTGAGAGAGAATTTCAGCACAAAAACCAAGAAACCAAGTCTTTTGAATGCCTTAAACTTTTGAAAATTTTTGAGAATTTTTCTTGTAACCAAACTCTCCCTAAACACCCCTATTTATAGGAGAGGGATAGGGTTTAAAGATAAAACATTTTAAGGCTAATCAGAATGTATTAAAACCAAAACTGAAATCACCTAGAGGGGGGGTGAATAGGTGATGGCTATATGATAATGGCAATTATGCGGAATTTAAAAAAAATTAACTCTAAACAATTATCACAATACAATATTTCTTGCAAGTAAAAGACAATGTAAAATTGCAAGTAATAAAAGAGATAGAGTTAGAGAAATTTGAGCAAACGCAAACACGCCGATATGTTTCCGAGGTTCGAGCCACGCTCTACGTCCCCGCCTTCACACTTGAAGGATTTCCACTATTGAGGATCCCACCGGATCAACAATACAAGGACAACACTTGTCCGTCTCCCGTGATGACACTTCACCACCTTGAGCACACTAGCTCGCCTTGAGGCCGATGCCTCTACAACTTCACTCAATTACAATGGAAGTGATCACACTTGACCACTTTACAAAAGAGCTCACTAAGCACAATCCTAGAACCAAATAATAGACTTAGAGTATGGGATTGTGTAGTGCAAAACTAGAGAGAAGTAGAGGAATAGGCTCCAAGAAAGGTGATGGAAATTTAGGCTTTGGAGAGAAAAATCTTTTCTTTTGAAAACTTTGGAAATCTTTGAAACTTTTGTAAAATTGCACTTGATAGCTCTAAAATCATTAGTCATTTCATATGAAGTGACCACCTATTTATAGGGGTCAAAAACTGCTCAAGAGATTCGTTGGAGACAAATCCCAAAAGTCAAAGAGTCAGAAAATATAGCTGTTGGGTCTGTCAGAATTTTTGACAGACTACCGGTCGACCGGGTCGGTCGACCGCCAACGGTCAAAAATCCGACCGTTGGGGCTCACCGGTCGACCGGGTCGGTCGACTGGCATTTCCAGAGAGCAGCAGGTTGGGGGCCGGTCGAGTATCGGTCGACCTCCGGTCGACTGATACGCACATGCACAAATGTGCATGTCGGTCGAGTGCCGGTCGACTGCCGGTCGACCGGGCACTGTGAATTTCTGAAAAATCAGAATTCACAGACCTGGGCAATTTTGGGTTTTGGTTTTGGGTCTTGGATAAAATGTTTTGGTCTTGAAAAATCATAGAGTATGAGCATGTGTCATACTACTATCAAGGTAAAATACTTGGTAAAATTCTTTTGATAAAAACTTGATTTTCAATGAAATGTTTTTCCCAAAAACTAGTCTCTCTAAAAACGTATTTCCAAAATAGATATGTTCAACTAAAACTGAGTTTGAAATATAAATAGAAATTATTTTGAAGCCATAAACCACTCTAGAAAATGTGTGTGTGTGATATCCCATATCTCTACTTCTACTATTTAGTTTTGACAAAATATTCTAAAATGAAAATAAACAAAGTACAAATCTTGGATTCTTAAGCAAGTCTTGATCTTCTTCTTGAACTTTTCTTCAACGCAAATTCCGAAGCTTCCTATGTGCTTTAGCTTGGGAATGCAAATGTTGGGCGAACTCCAAATTTGTGAGTCTTTTAGCGGAATCGTCAAAATCTGTTTCTTGAACCTGAAATACTTTAAAATCAAGATTATTAAATACATAACTAAATATGTTTTGCTATCATCAAAATAACCGGGATAATGGCCTTTGGGCCAACAATCTCCCCCTTTTTGATGATGGCAAAACATATGTAGTTATCACAAGATATTTTGGGTGGAGTCTTCAAATGAAGCTCCCCCTCAACATATGCATATATAAAAAAAATCATACTCAGGCATATTATCACAATTGCTAAATCATAAACATCATATATCCATGCCCATAGAAAATATCAACCACACATGTCATATCATAGATAAAAGGAAATGAGTCTCAACATGACATAAATACATACCACACAAGACATGTCCACAACACAAAAATAAAGGTGTCCAAAATAAAGGTGTCCAACACAACAAAATAAGTCAAATACATAACAAAATATCTCTCTCCAAATGTCTCTCCCCCTTTTTGACATCATCAATAAAGGGGCATCAACAGCAGCATCACTCAGTCGCCTCGTCATCCTCCTCCTCGTCATCATCAGAGCCCTCGGCCATCGTCTGGTCATCACCATCATCTGAGGAAGAGGAGGAAACTACCTCCTCTGTATCCACGGCATCAACTCTGGGGCGCGGAGGTGGAACAGAGACGCGAGCTCTGGGAGGGAAAGGAGGACCAGCAGCAGGGAGACGACGAGCACCCGGAGTCCCATCAGGAACGACTATGTCAAATTTAGAGAACAGAGATTGGAACTGAACATCCACAAATCTCATGGACTCAGCCATATATGACAAGTCGTTTCGGACCTCCGCCCGAAAAGCAGCATCCATAGCAGCACGAGCCTCCATATCTGCCCGAAGAGAAGCATCACGAGCAGCCAATTCTGCACGAAGTGCAGAGACTTGCTCACCGACCCAGGCCTGATGTGCCTCGATCTGCGAGCGGACCTCAGAAGCAGAAGCACCCTGAAACTCAGGAGCAGGAAAAACAGGAGGTGGAGCAGGATCAGCTGCAGGAACAGGTGGTGGTTGCACAGCTGCGTGTCGACGTAACTGAGCTTCCATCATCTTCAAGGCAGCAGCGTTGAAATCTGAAGAGGGTTTTGAAGGGGCTTGACCAGAGAAATCAAAATCTAGAGCCCTAAGCAGATGGGTAATGAGCATACCGTAAGGCAGACTCCTACCAGCAGTACGAATCTGATCACCACTCATGTGAGAAGCGATCACTCGAGGGAAATTTATCTTAATGCCTTTAAGGAGGCAATAGATAATCAAGGGAACAGGACCTCGAGCATGGCTAAATTCACCGGATTTGGGCACGATATTATGAAAGACAATCTTAGCAAGGACCTGAGATTGGAGGGTATACTGACTCACAATCTCATTCCTCACTAGATCGGGATTGTCATCCTGGTGAAGGAGAGTGGATGCGGTGAGTGAAGACTCACCCTCCGGATATTCAGGAAAATCATGTAGGTCATAAGAGTAAACATCTATTCCATCAGTGGAAAGATGAAGAATTCTAGCAAATTGACCTAGGGAAATGTTTATGTCCCTACCCATCACACGGGAAATAATCCGGTTCCCACTAAATTCAAAATTGGCATAGAAATAGGGAACCAAAGAGGTGTAAACCTTCTCCCGGATGGAGAGAAAATCCACAAGATTGTTAGCACGGAGTATGTGGGGGATATCTAAATGTTCAAAGTCTTGGATAGCCACATATCTACCCGAAATAGTATTCCTAGGGGCTAAATGTGTGTAACGATCAGAGGCAAGATCGTTACGGAACACAGGTTCAGTCCTAGGGGCTTGAGATGAGGATTGGGCAATGCCCTTTCCCTTCTCAGAACGATGTCTTTTTGGAGGCATGATAAAAATCCAATTTTTAGGTTTTTGCAGTTAATGGCACGATCTAGATGATCAATCAACCTAATATGAAGACAATAGAAGTGATAAATCTAATCTAGAAAGGAAGAACAAGTGAAAAATTCGAAATTTTACCTTTGAGAAAAACTGAAACCCTATCTTGAAAATCCAGAAATTCTGAGAATCTGACGGATGGATCGGCTTGAGATTGAAGATCCGAGTTAGAAATGAGAAGATTGAAATGGGTTTTGAAGGAATTTAGGATCAGGTGAACGGATTTGTAGAAGGAAATTTTGGAGAAGAGGGGCTCCTGCGGTCGCTGTGAGAGGAAATGAGAGAGAGAACCGAAACAGTGAAGAAAAGGTTCAAATATACGCCAGAATACGACTATCGGTCGACTGGGATTGAGGGACCGGTCGACCGAAAAGAAACAGAGAGTCCTGCATCTAAATCGGTCGACTGGTCCTATACCAGCAGTCGACCGGTAGCACAAAAAATCAAAAAATTTTTCTCAGACAGAGCCGGTCGACTGGGGTTAGGGACCGGTCGACCGGTAAGTCTGAAAATTCTGCTACCAGGTTCTGACCAAAAAAAAAATTTTTAAAATTATAACAAATAAAAATATGTTATATTATAAAATTCAGGGATACAACAATTATTTTTAAATCTTCATTTAGTGATCATATCAACAAAACTATTTAATTTTATTTTACATATTTAAGCAAAGGTATAAAGATGTTGAAGCCGAATACCCAGTGACGGGTTCTGAACTTCATCCTCTTGATTCCTCTTGAATGAGTTGAGGTGCGCAATTGCCATCTTTAAGGTATTTGCTCAACTATGAAAATTTTCAAAAAGTTTTATTTTATTTATGAAAATAGGTCTATATGTATACAAGTATATAATCACAAAATCTAAACTATATAGAAAAAAAATTGGACATGTGGACAAGTATGACATAAGGCATAACAATACAAGATATGAAAATTAATACAAGGCATGTACACAACATGATAGAAAGGTAGTTCTATATAAGCATGTATCAATAATGAACAAAAGCAAACTAACAATTCTATACATATGTATACATGTCAACAAAAAAATTGAACATGGCATATACAATCATGTTAGAGTTGCAAGTTTATACTAGTCATGTATCAATGAAGCATAAAACTAAACTAGCAATCCTATAACAATTGTATATACAAAATTAAAAAAAATTCTTAAATGGAGATGTTACCAATTTACGGGTAGTCTCCAAAAATAGGTGCCTCCACGATAGCGATGCAAGCTAGATTTGAACTTTGAGCTTAGTTGCATCTACCACCCGGGCACCGACTCCCCCTAAGTCTTGGAGGAAGTAGATCCACCTGTGTCACCTACATTTGGAGGATCTTTTGGTACCCAAATCTTTGAGGGTCCTTTAGGGTTAGTACCGGGGCGAACCCAAACATATTTATTCTTAACATTATTTTTAGCATAACAAAATTTTTCTAAATGGCCTTTGCGGCCACAATGAGTGCAAACATAAATTCTACCATTTCCATATATGTATGCATGCTTGTGAGTGTGAGCATGTTTCCGTGCATGTGTGTGTACATGTTGTGCATGTTTCCCTTGGGGTGTTCCCTTAGGAAATTTAGAAGCTATCTTTTTCAAATCAAATGCACAATTTTTAAGTGTGGAGTCCAAAACATCAACACGCTTTTGGATCTCAACAAAATCATTTTTATCTATTGAAACTATGGTGGTTTTACCCTTATTTGCAAGTTTATATTTATCAAAATCATTTTTCAATTTTTCAAAAGAGCTAGATAAAACATCCTTTTCTTTAACAACTACTTCAACTTTATGTTTTAAAGCTTCATTTTCTCTTTTAATTTCTTATTTAGTGATTGGGAAATTTCATACCTATTTTGCAATTCTTCAAAAAATTGTGCAAGTTCATCCATAGTTAACTCATCCTCATCTAAAGAGTTTTCTAGAGTTACCTTTGGTACATCCTCCCCATGTGCCATGAAACACATGTGCGCGGCGTCGACTTCCTCTTCGGATTCCGACTCCGTGTCATCCCAAGTAGCCACCATGGCCTTCTTCTTTCTTTGCCCGTTCTTGGATGTGGTCGCTTGTAGAGCGGGGCAATCGGCAATGAGGTGACCGATCTTCTTGCAATGAAAGCAAGGACCGGGCTCCTCTCTTTTTCTTTCAAATCTCCCTTGAGGTTTCCCTCGCCGGAAATTGCTTTGTCTTCCCTTCTTGTAGAACATCTTGCCCACCTTCCGGATGAGCATGGCGAAGTCTTCATCGCACTCGTCCGATGAATCATCCTCGTCTTGAATGGTTGGAGCGGCTTTGAAGGCTATTGATTTCTTCTTTGGTGCCTCCCTTTCTTCTCGAACCTTCATCTCCATCTCATGTGTTTTGAGATTGCCGATGAAGCCGGAGAAGTCCATCTCCTCTTTGTCATTTAGCTCTTTGAGGGTTGTCGCCTTGACTTCCCAAGCTTTGGGAAGAGCTCGAATCACCTTCCTTATCTTTTGATCGTTGTCAATCTTGTCGCCTAAGGAAGAAAGAGCATTTGTTATTTTTGTAAAGCGAGTGAGCATGTCATCAATGCTCTCATTATCAATCATGTAAAAATTCTCATATTGAGAACGTAACAAGTCAACTTTTGCTCTCTTGACTTGTGACGTTCCCTCATGAGTCACAATAAGCATGTTCCAAACTTCATATGCCGATTTACAATTAATGATGCGTGCAAGGTCATCTTCATTAAGTGCTTGTGTTAATGCATATTGTGCCCTAGCATTTGCTTCATAGTCTTTAGTGATATCCTCGGACCATGTGCTCTCATCACTAGTTGGTTCAATGAAGTCTTTGGTAATGGCCCTAGCTACCCTAACACCTAAGGATTTCAAAAACAAGTTCATCTTGACTTTCCAAATAGGAAAGTTCAAGCCATCAAATTTGGGAGGGGATTTTATGCTAGAAAAGTCCATGGATGCCATGAATGCACAATATATAAGATGCACAAAAACAAAATACAACAAATGAATATAGCCAAATGTATGGATCTCCCTAAGGTTGTTAGACCTAAGTTGTAGGGTTAGGCTCTGATACCAATTGAAATCACCTAGAGGGGGGGTGAATAGGTGATGGCTATATGATAATGGCAATTATGCGGAATTTAAAAAAATTAACTCTAAACAATTATCACAATACAATATTTCTTGCAAGTAAAAGACAATGTAAAATTGCAAGTAATAAAAGAGATAGAGTTAGAGAAATTTGAGCAAACGCAAACACGCCGATATGTTTCCGAGGTTCGAGCCACGCTCTACGTCCCCGCCTTCACACTTGAAGGATTTCCACTATTGAGGATCCCACCGGATCAACAATACAAGGACAACACTTGTCCGTCTCCCGTGATGACACTTCACCACCTTGAGCACACTAGCTCGCCTTGAGGCCGATGCCTCTACAACTTCACTCAATTACAATGGAAGTGATCACACTTGACCACTTTACAAAAGAGCTCACTAAGCACAATCCTAGAACCAAATAATAGACTTAGAGTATGGGATTGTGTAGTGCAAAACTAGAGAGAAGTAGAGGAATAGGCTCCAAGAAAGGTGATGGAAATTTAGGCTTTGGAGAGAAAAATCTTTTCTTTTGAAAACTTTGGAAATCTTTGAAACTTTTGTAAAATTGCACTTGATAGCTCTAAAATCATTAGTCATTTCATATGAAGTGACCACCTATTTATAGGGGTCAAAAACTGCTCAAGAGATTCGTTGGAGACAAATCCCAAAAGTCAAAGAGTCAGAAAATATAGCTGTTGGGTCTGTCAGAATTTTTGACAGACTACCGGTCGACCGGGTCGGTCGACCGCCAACGGTCAAAAATCCGACCGTTGGGGCTCACCGGTCGACCGGGTCGGTCGACTGGCATTTCCAGAGAGCAGCAGGTTGGGGGCCGGTCGAGTATCGGTCGACCTCCGGTCGACTGATACGCACATGCACAAATGTGCATGTCGGTCGAGTGCCGGTCGAGTGCCGGTCGACCGGGCACTGTGAATTTCTGAAAAATCAGAATTCACAGACCTGGGCAATTTTGGGTTTTGGTTTTGGGTCTTGGATAAAATGGTTTGGTCTTGAAAAATCATAGAGTATGAGCATGTGTCATACTACTATCAAGGTAAAATACTTGGTAAAAATTCTTTTGATAAAAACTTGATTTTCAATGAAATGTTTTTCCCAAAAACTAGTCTCTCTAAAAACGTATTTCCAAAATAGATATGTTCAACTAAAACTGAGTTTGGAAATAGAAATAGAAATTATTTTGAAGCCATAAACCACTCTAGAAAATGTGTGTGTGTGATATCCCATATCTCTACTTCTACTATTTAGTTTTGACAAAATATTCTAAAATGAAAATAAACAAAGTACAAATCTTGGATTCTTAAGCAAGTCTTGATCTTCTTCTTGAACTTTTCTTCAACGCAAATTCCGAAGCTTCCTATGTGCTTTAGCTTGGGAATGCAAATGTTGGGCGAACTCCAAATTTGTGAGTCTTTTAGCGGAATCGTCAAAATCTGTTTCTTGAACCTGAAATACTTTAAAATCAAGATTATTAAATACATAACTAAATATGTTTTGCTATCATCAAAATAACCGGGATAATGGCCTTTGGGCCAACAAAAACATGTCACTTAAACACACTTAAGTAAGAAAAGGACAAAAATAAATCTGCTCTGAAAACTAGCCGTTACTGTTCAAACGGCTAGTCCGGTCGACCGGCTCGGTCGACCGCTAGTACAAACAAAATGACCGTTGCAGGCCACGGTCGACAGGCCCGGTCGACCGAAACAAACAGAGAGCTCTGCTCTCAGACCGGTCGACCGGGACGGTCGACCGTCCAAAGACTGCCAAACGTGCACAGATTTGTGCACGTCGGTCGACCGACCCGGTCGACCGACTTCTAGCCAAGTCGACTAATCAGAAGACTAGTCAACTGCATGAAGTCTGGAATGGACAGAAAAACAATTTTAAAAATATTATGAAAAATCTTTTAACACTTATAAAAATCACCAAAAATAGTTTTATCATTTTGCATTGATATATAAACATGTGGTAAAAAGTTTAGCTCAAATATCAATCAATATGAACTATTTTTGACTCTTATCATTTTTACCAAAAACCAAAAACTGTATTTTCTAAAACTTGGATTTTGACTAGAAAATACGTTTTGTCCAAAACTTCTTCCAAATACAAAAACATGATATTTAAACATTTTGAAGCATAATCCTATATTCATGAAACATATGTATATCAAAGTAAGTTTGTAGGTTGAAGATTGTATACAAACTATTTATGTTAGGAAAACAAGATATGCGCAAAAACGTGTGTGAAAGAGCTTCAAACCTATTCACTATTCTTTAACAAAATTCTAAATTAAAACAAATCTAACAAATTATCTTGAGCAATCTTGAAGTCTTGAGTCATGTGATGCCTTGCTAGAGCCTTCTCTTCTATGTTCCTTCCTTGATGTGTAAAAAGCCTTCTTTACTTCATGAACCTAGAAATTCTTGCAATAGCTAAGCAATGGCCTCCAAATATGGTACTAACCTGAAACTCATCTAAACAAACTAATTAGTACCAAATAGCACTTATTTGTTTTGTTATCATCAAAACTCTAAACAATTGGAGAGTGTAACCTTTTGGGCCAACAATCTCCCCCTTTTTGATGATGACAAAACAAATAGGCTATAAACAAAAGTATAGGGGAGGAGAAAGCTCCCCCTCAAATTATGCTATATTAAACAAAGAAAAACCATGTAATTTGTAATTTGCAAGTAAACATCATGAAACCAAAAACCAAAAATACTTGCAAAACACTTAAAACAAATTACAAGAATTCATGAAAACACATCAAAATCTCAAAACATATATAAACTCATATGGAACCAAAACCATATGAGCCCATATTTCCATACATAAACTCATTCTCCCCCTTTTTGTCATACATCAAAAAGGGTTTAAGAAAAAATTTTATTCAATAACACAAACATTAAGTTCACCACAAATGAATGAAAATCTAGCAAAATCAAGTGGTTTAGTGAAAATATCGGCAAGTTGCAAATCCGAAGAAACATAATCAATATCTATATCTCCTTTCTCAAAATGATCTCTAAGAAAGTGATATCTAATCTCAATGTGCTTGGTCTTACTATGTTGATTTGCATTCTTCGTCATATGTATAGTACTAGTATTATCACAAAATATTTTTATATGGTTATAATGTAAATCATAATCAAGGAGAGTATGTTTCATCCAAAGGACTTGTGCACAACAAGCCCCCGCGGCAACATACTCCGCCTCGGCGGTTGAGAGAGTTACGAAATTTTGTTTCCTAGAGGACCATGAAACAAGACAATTACCAAGAAATTGACATGTCCTAATAGTACTCTTTCTATCTACTCTACAACCCGCATAGTCGGCATCCGAATAACTCGTCATTGAGAAATCTCCGGTTTTCGGATACCATAGACCCATTCCAATCGTTTCTTAATATAACGAATAATGCGTTTTACCGCAATAAGATGGGACTCTTTGGGACACGATTGAAATTTAGCACAAAGACACACACTAAACATGATATCTGGCCTATTTGCCGTCAAATACAAAAGACTACCTATCATGCTTCTATACAATTTAATATCAACATTTTTACCTTGGTCATCCTTATCAAGCTTGATGGTAGTTGCCATGGGAGTGTTGCAAACCTTTGAGTCTTCAAGTCCAAACTTCTTTACGAGTTCCTTTGCGTATTTGGCTTGACATATGAAGTTCCCATCTTGCAATTGCTTGATTTGGAGTCCAAGAAAGAAATTAAGCTCACCCATTGAAGACATTTCAAATTCACATTGCATAACCTTTTCAAAATCCTTGCATAAAAGCTCATTAGTAGAACCAAAAATTATATCATCAACATAAATTTGCACAATTAAAATATCATTATCAACATGCTTAGTGAATAGTGTTGTATCTACTTTGCCTTTAATAAAATCATTTGAAATGAGAAAACTAGAAAGCCTTTCATACCAAGCTCTTGGAGCTTGTTTCAATCCATACAAAACTTTATCAAGTTTAAAAACAAATCGGGATGAACATGATCAACAAAACCGGGAGGTTGAGCAACATAAACTTCTTCATTTATAAAACCATTCAAAAATGCACTTTTCACATCCATTTGAAAAAGTTTAAAATTTTTGAAAGATGCAAAAGCTAGTGTCATCCGTATGGCTTCAAGCCGTGCTACGGGTGCAAAGGTCTCCTCAAAGTCAATTCCCTCAACTTGAGTGTAACCTTGGGCCACTAACCTAGCCTTATTCCTAATCACATTTCCGGACTCATCCATCTTGTTTCTAAAGATCCACTTAGTACTAATTATTGGTCTATCGTGGGGCCTATGAACAAGGTGCCAAACTTGGTTGCGCTCAAATTGATTGAGTTCCTCTTGCATGGCTAGCAACCAATATGAGTCCGCCTCAGCTTCGAGGATGCTTTTGGGTTCAAAGTGAGAAATGAAAGCAAAATTACCACATAGGTCATGGAGTTTGGAGCGAGTTGTTACCCCTTTAGATGCATCACCTAAGATGAGCTCCTTGGGATGATTTGTGGCATATCTCCAAGCTTTAGGAAGCGGTTGAGAGCTTTCCTCCTTATCCTCTTGAACATCACCAATTGGTTCTTGCTTATCATCTTGAGCGGGTGAGTCCTTCAAGGATAGTCTCTCCATGTCTTCACCTAATGGTTCAATCTCTACAACATTCTCAACAAACACATTAGATTCTTCAAATTTAACATGCATGGATTCTTCGATGGTAAGTGAAGATCTATTGAATACTCTATAAGCTTTACTAGTTGTAGAATATCCAACAAAGATTGCTTCATAAGCCTTAGCATCAAATTTACCCAAGTTATCTTTAGTGTTTAAAACAAAACACTTGCATCCAAAAACTTTGAAATATGAAACATTAGGTTTTCTAGAATGATACATTTAAAAGATGTTTTGGAAGAATTTTTACATAAATAAATACGATTTGATATATAGCATGCGGTGTTTACGGCCTCGGCCCATAGATAATGAGGGAGGTCATACTCACTTATCATTGTCCTAACCATCTCTTGAAGTGTTCTATTTTTTCTTTCTACAATTCCATTTTGTTGTGGAGTTCTAGGACAAGACATTTCATGCTTAATTCCCTTTTCATCACAATAAGTCATGAAGAGTTAGTTAACAAACTCACCACCTCTATCACTCCTTATTTTCAAAATCAGAAAACCTTTTTCTTTTTCAACCCTTTTTCGAAAAATTTTGAAATGAGAAAAAGTTTGATCTTTGTGTTCCAAGAAGAAAACCCAAGTGAAACGGGAAAAATCATCAACTAAAACAAATGCAAATCTATTACCATTTAAGCTCTTAGTTTTAGTAGGTCCAAAAAGATCCATATGAATTAATTCTAGAGGCCTAGTTGACATGATATCCTTGATTGGTTTGAAGGAAGACTTGGTTTGTTTCCCAAGTTGGCACGCACCACAAATGCGGTCTTTCTCAAACTTCAAGCAAGGTATACCCTTCACTAATTCCTTTGAATTAATTCTAGAAAGATGGTCAAAAGATGCATGTCCTAATCTTCTATGCCAAAGCCAAGAATTTTCATCAAAAGCATTTAAGCATTTAGTAGAACATTCCACATTAAGCATGTTAATAATATAAACATTATCATCACGAAAATCGGTAAGAATACAATCATTGGATTTAATATCAAAAATCTTGCAAGAAGTATCATCAAAAACAACTTTAAGTCCACGATCACAAAATTAACTAATACTAAGCAAATTATGTTTTAAACCATCAACAAGTACAACATTTTCTATAATGGGAGATGCACCGATTTGAATGTTACCTATACCGATGATAGTCCCTTTGGAGTCATCCCCGAAGGTGACGGAGCCACCTTCCTCGTACCTTGATAGGGTTGTAAAGTTATTGATATCCCACGTCATATGTCTTGAACAACCACTATCAAGGTACCACCGCTACCTACGTCTTGGAGGCTTGGTGTGTACCTACATCAAATAATTTAGGACTTGTTTTGGTACCCACATTTTCTTGGGTCCTAGAGGGTTAGTTTCATTAACCCAAACAAGATTATTTGATCTATTAACTTGGTCATAGCAAAATTTAGCTAAATGTTCATTTTACCACAATATGTGCATCTATATACTCTACCATATTTAAAAGCATAGTGAGTGTGTGATTTGTGAGCATGAGAGTTGTGAGCATGAAAAGATTTAGCATGTGTAGTGTGAGCATGTGAATTTTTAGCATGAGAGATGTGCTTTTTGGAAAACTTTTCTTCAAGTTTCTTAGTGTTAAAAGCACAATCTTTCAAAACTTTTCAAAATCAACCATTTTAGTTTTTAGAGAGGAAATTTCTTTTTCATCAACAATAGGAGATTTTCCTTTACAAGAAACCTTGTAGGCATTAAACTCATTTTGAATAGAAATAAGATTAGAAGAAATATCATCCTTTTCTTTAGAAACCAAAGCAAGTTGATTTTTGAGAGATGCAACTTCTTTTTGCAATTTATAACATTCAATCTTCTTATTATCATAAGTTTCGGAAAGTTCAACAAAGGCATGAGCAAGAACTTCCTTACTTAATTCATCATCTTCATCATCAAGAGGTTGAGGGGTTACCTTAAGAGTGTTTGCCATGAAACACATATTCGCTACATCCGCCTCTTCCTCGGACTCACTTTTCGAATCCGAAGTTGCCTTGTACGCCTTCTTTTCTTCCGATTTCTTTGGCTTGAAGGAGGAGATCATCTTCTTCTTGAACTCCGGGCAATCCGCCATGATGTGTCCAGGCTTTCGGCAATTGTAGCATATGATTTTCCTCTCCTATTTGCCTTCAAATTTCTTTCGGAAGTTGAGCTTGTTCCTCGGGTACATCCTCTTTATATTGCAAACAAGTAGTGATAGCTCCTCATCTTCTTCTTCATCTTCTTCATCGTCTTCAAGAGTGGATGAAGACTTGAAGACCAAGGATTTCTTCTTTAATGGAGCGGCCTCTTCTCTTGCTTTCTTCTCCATCTCATGGGTTTTTAGGTTCCCAATGAGACTAATGAGGTCCATCTCATCCTTGTCGTTCAATTCTTTTAGGGTGGTGGCCTTGATCTCCCATGATGTAGGAAGAGCCCGAATCACTTTCCGCACCTTTTGATCATTGGAAATATCATCACCTAAAGAAGAAAGACCATTGGTGATTTTAGTAAATCGAGTAATCATACAATCTATAGATTCATCATCAATCATTTTAAAAGACTCATATTGGGACCTTAAGAGATCTATCTTAGCTCTCTTGACTTGTGAAGTCCCTTCGTGTGTGACCAATAAGTGTTGCCAAATCTCATAGGCGGATTGGCAATGAATTACCCGTGTAAGGTCATCCTCATTCAAGGCAGTTAAGAGGAAATTTTGGGTCTTGGAGTTAGCCTCATATTCTCTAAAGTTGAAGTCGGTCCATGTGCTCTCATCACTATCGGGTGCAACATAGGGTTTGGTCAAAGATTTAGCCACTAAGCTACCTAAGGATTGTAAAAAGATAGTCATCCTAACCTTCCAAATAGGGAAGTTGAGTCCATCAAATTTAGGAGGGGTTTTGATGTTATCGGCCATGTTTACTAGTGATGACAAGTGGAATGCAAATGTTGATTAGTAAATTTTAAGGATCTCTCTATGGATGTTAAGCCAAAACCTAGAGTCCAAGCTCTGATACCAATTGAAAATCACCTAGAGGGGGTGAATAGGTGATTATGCTAATCAATGCACAAATTAAAAATTATGGAGCAACAATCTCACAAAGCAAGTGAATATGGCAATGACAATCAAGAGCAAGTAGTAATAGCAATGAAAGTAGAGCAAGAACAAGGAAAAGTAAACCAAACGCAAACACCAAGATTTGTTATCGAGGTTCGAGCACCCAGCTCTACTTCCCCGCCTTCCCTAGAAGGATTCCAACCACTTCCACTATCACAAAGATGTCACAAATACACCAGAGTACCCAACTCCACAATCTCAAGTACAAGCAATCTCTGAGTAGTCAAAAGACCACAAACTCTCTCTTGCAAAATTCTCTTCCTTACAAAGGTCCTTAGAGAATTAATGAGTAGGAATGAAGCTCTTGTGTGCAAGGAGAAAGAAAATGAAATCAGAAAACTCTTGAAAACACTTCAGAAATTGAGAGAGAATTTCAGCACAAAAACCAAGAAACCAAGTCTTTTGAATGCCTTAAACTTTTGGAAATTTTTGAGAATTTTTCTTGTAACCAAACTCTCCCTAAACACCCCTATTTATAGGAGAGGGCTAGGATTTAAAGATAAAACATTTTTAAGGCTAATCAGAATGTATTAAAACCAAAACATGTCACTTAAACACACTTAAGTGAGAAAAGGACAAAAATAAATCTACTCTGAAAACTAGCCGTTACTGTTCAAACGGCTAGTCCGGTCGACCGGCTCGGTCGACCGCTAGTACAAACAAAATGACCGTTGCAGGCCACGGTCGACAGGCCCGGTCGACCGAAACAAACAGAGAGCTCTGCTCTCAGACCGGTCGACCGGGACGGTCGACCGTCCAAAGACTGCCAAACGTGCACAGATTTGTGCACGTCGGTCGACCGACCTGGTCGACCGACTTCTAGCCAAGTCGACTAGTCAGAAGACTAGTCGACTGCATGAAGTCTGGAATGGACAGAAAAACAATTTTAAAAATATTATGAAAAATCTTTTAACACTTATAAAAATCACTAAAAATAGTTTTATCATTTTGCATTGATATATAAACATGTGGTAAAAAGTTTAGCTCAAATATCAATCAATATGAACTATTTTTGACTCTTATCATTTTTACCAAAAACCAAAAACTGTATTTTCTAAAACTTGGATTTGACTAGAAAATACGTTTTGTCCAAAACTTCTTCCAAATACAAAAACATGATATTTAAACATTTTGAAGCATAATCCTATATTCATGAAACATATGTATATCAAAGTAAGTTTGTAGGTTGAAGATTGTATACAAACTATTTATGTTAGGAAAACAAGATGTGCGCAAAACGTGTGTGAAAGAGCTTCAAACCTATTCACTATTCTTTAACAAAATTCTAAACTAAAAACAAATCTAACAAATTATCTTGAGCAATCTTGAAGTCTTGAGCCATGTGATGCCTTGCTAGAGCCTTCTCTTCTATGTTCCTTCCTTGATATGTAAAAAGCCTTATTTACTTCATGAACCTAGAAATTCTTGCAACAGCTAAGCAATAGCCTCCAAATATGGTACTAACCTGAAACTCATCTAAACAAACTAATTAGTACCAAATAGCACTTATTTGTTTTGTTATCATCAAAACTCTAAACAATTGGAGAGTGTAACCTTTTGGGCCAACACCTATATCATCTTGGTTTTAACTAACGATTATAAATCCTATCTAAAAAGAAAAAAGGCAAAAATACAAATCTTGATATAGTCTTCTCTTGTATACTTGATCCTTGAGCTCTTCTATGTGCTTAGACTCTGAGATTTACATCTTCTTGACTTCTAAATATATAAGTCTTGTGATGGAGCCAAAATGCAATAAAGAGTTAACCTGAAAGTTAGTTAAAAACATAACTACATATGTTT
The DNA here is from genome assembly GCA_038442645.1 of Agave tequilana. Lineage (NCBI taxonomy): Eukaryota > Viridiplantae > Streptophyta > Magnoliopsida > Asparagales > Asparagaceae > Agave > Agave tequilana. Next base: position 41,598 of record JAVJIF010032715.1, read on the forward strand.
TGTTATCATCAAAAGTAGGGCTAATGGCTTTTGGGCCAACACTTTGTTCTCATTTTCCTCTATTTATACACTTCAATTGTCTATCACATATCCAATGTGGGACTAAATGTTTTTAGCTACCTTTATTCCCCTTTAACTTTTGAATTAGGCAAACATTAGATTTGAATATCTCATTCATTCTAAAACAGATTTGAACATGTAAATATACCACGTTCATCCATAATGGAAGGAGAACACACTTCAACCATTATGTGGTTGATTCTATCAACAGATCTCGTCTTAATTCAGCTCAAAAATTCACTGTTAATTTCTTTATTTTCCCAACATCAAGAACGACATTAAAGTTCTCTCCTTGCTTTAGTTTCATGAACTTTCTAGACATATTTAAAATGAAGTCTTACTGCATGTTGTTTGTTGCCGATAGAATAGAAAGGTGGAGAGAAGTTTTGAATCTAAAGATTTAAAATGGTAGGAAGAGAGCATAATATAATGCAACTATTTTAGCAAAAATTGGGAGAAGAAATAAGGATATCGTTCACATTGATTGTTAGGAAATGCTTAAGCAATCATTTTCACAACAAAAGGCCATTCATTCATCATGATGATGAGATTGAGAAGGAAGTTACTCATGTTGTGCCCCCCAGACACCCACTCGTTGTGCGCAGCGGTTCGCGGAAGAAGAGACACAACAACCACCACTTGATCTTGAGGAATCCACCCACCGGGCGGAGACTCGATTCAGCCGGAGAAACAATAAACGTAGCAGGAACAACCACCAATAGAGCAAAGCAATCAACGAACAAATTTAACGAGGTTCGGCCAACGTGCCTACGTCCTCGGGGCAAGGGAGAGAGAGATCTTATTGATTCAACAATCAATACAACTATTACAAGAGAGAATTCTTGAGGGAGGCAAGGGATTTCTCTTAGTTTTTCTCTAGAATACAATACATGAGACCTCTAGCCTCTATTTATAGCCACAGAGTCCCTGAATTTATAAAAAACCAGGTTGGATTCAATCCCAACCAGAAAAGGAATTCAAATCCTAAAAGGAAACTCCAGCAGCGTCTGTCGGTCGACCGACCCATGCCACGGTCGACCGGCCCGGTCGATCGCGCCCACCCGAGAGCGAGGCTACTTCAGTCGGTTGACCGACGAAATCGACACACGATCTCGGTGAAATCAACACACGATCTCGGCTTGGAATCTATATCTCAGCTATCCACTGGAATGCACCACACATGCCTTCCCTATGCTTCACCTTAGAAGAACTTCCATACACGCCGATCACCAAACGCGGCTCCTTCTCCGCAACTTCACGACCTCATGAAGAACTCATCATGAGCCAACACTGACTCTCCAACTGACTAGCTCTATCTAGTCTACATGTCTTCAGCTGAAGGTCCAACCAAGTCTGCGTAGAGCACACCAAACACCATCATCGGCTTCACAACTGGATGCATACCACTCCTTATGTAAGCTTAACATCTTCTCACCAGAAGATCAATCTGTTCATCGAGATCACAACTCTTCACCTCTACGTGAAGTCCAACTTTTCACCTTTACGTGAAGTCCAATCGGCCACAACACTCCACCTCTACGTGAAGCCTCTCCACCTCTACGTGAAGCTCCAATCAGCCACAACTCTTCACCTCTACGTGAAGTTCCAAACAGCTTCTTGAGAACCCAAACAGCTTCATACGGGTTGCATCACCAAATGGTTGCGCCTTTACGGCTGCCTACGTACCTTGCCCAAAGGATCAAGCCAACCATAGTTCATTTAAATGAGCTTCATCAAGCTCAAGCACTTGTACCTGAATCTGCAGCAGCGAACCTGTCTGGCTGAGTCATATGAACCTCCTCATGACCATCATGGAGAACAACGGCCTTCAACTTGAGCTTGTCGCGATCACAAGCTTGAGATTCATGCTTCTTTACACACAAGCGTGGTTTTACCTTGGTTCCAATGGCTGCAAACAACTCAACATCCTCAACAATGTCTTCAACCTGTTCAGCATCAACCTTGGCTACATGATCTCCACCCGGTGTCACATCCGGTGAAGTCTTCTCTGATGTAGAACCAACTGGAGATGGTGGAGTAGCATCAACCTCCACCCGCTGCGATACTTCCTTGGTCTCCGTCCTCTCCACTTGTTGAGAGACGGTGAACTTCAACACTGAAGTCTCTCCAAATGTGACATGCCTACTCAACACAATCTTCTTGTTTTCGGGGTCCCACAACCTGTAGCGATTTATTTTGACACCCAAAAACACAAACCTCTTTGCTCGCGAATTCACCTTGCCATTCTTGGCACTGAAGTAGGTCAGACTTCTAAATTCCCGCAGCAAACCACGATCTTGAGCAGCTTTTCCAGACCAAATTTTCAATGGAGCTTTACCTCCTATCGCAGTCGATCTATTTATGAGATGGCTAGCATTCACCTCAGCCCAAAATGATTTGTCTAATCCTGCATTAGACAACAACTATCGAATCTTCTCCAGTAAGGAACGGTTTACTTCCTTAGCCAACCCATGTATACCTGTTGTGAAGTGAGTAGCAATACCGGTGTTCTAGCCAAATCGTAGAAATTGGTTCATGTCTCTTTCAACATTACCAATATGCAGCTCCTTGATCTTCCTACCAATCTGCTTCTCCATTCTTCCTCTCCACTTCACCAATATATCTAGGGCTTCACTCCTTTGTCTCATAGGATATATCCAACAGTGCCTAGATAAACTGTCAACAAAAGAGACAAAGTACCTGTGACCTCCAAGTGATGCAGTCTTAGCAGGTCCCCAAATGCTTACGTGAACACAATTAAGAAGACCTTCTGAGCGGTGAGTACTGGTGCTGAATTTTACCTTCTTCTTGTCCAGAATGCTGTGTTCACCTTCCAACTTGCAGGTAGCAGCACCTTCCATTGATCCCTTCTTTGCAGGAGCTCGCAAAGACCTTTCACCTCCATGTCCGACCTTTACCTGCTAGACCTCCGTGCAACCATCATCTGAAGAACTAGAAGCCTCCACCCGACCTGTAACCGTACTACCTTTCAAGTAGTAGAGATTGTCCCGGCGGACGCCCTTCATCACCACCATCGAGCCTTTGATCATCTTGAGAACGCCATCTCGAACAGATATCATCAGACCCAATGCTTCCAAAGCACCAACAGAGATAAGATTCCTTTTGAGTTGAGGTACATACCTCACCTCCTTTAATTCTCGTACTATCCCATCATCCATCTTGATACAAACTGTACCCATCCTTTCTATATTACACGGATGGTCATCTCCCATGACCGTGTAACATCCATCCAGCTTCTCAAAGCTAGAAAAACAGGCTCTATTCGGACACACGTGATAGGTGACTCCGCTATCTAAGATCCACTCAGTATTATCTGAGTTACAAACAGTAGGGGTAGTAACAGAGAGAGTGAATACCGATGAGTCAGAATCTGATCCGTCTGCCTGTGAGGTACTGCCTTGAGTACTGACCACCTTTGCAAGATTTGCCTCAGTTTTAGACTCCACCTTCTTACCTTTGGCCTTCGGGCATTCAGCTTTCCAGTGTCCTAGTTCCTTACACAAGGCACACTGATTCTTCTTTAGATTTCTGAAGGCTGATCTGGACTTTGATCTCCTCCGATCATCTCTTCCCTTCCTATTGGAACTTCTGCCTCTTACCTCCAATGCCTCTGCTTTTGTGCTTCCCGAAGAAGACAGTCGGTCCTGTCTCCTTGCGTCATAACTCACAAGTGCAGCAGACACCTCATCGTAGTTAAGGCATTGTCTACCATTGAGAAAAGTAAGAGTAAAGGCCTTATACTCTTCCTAGGAAGAGAGTTCAAAAGAATTACCAACTTATCCTCTGCATTAGTCTCCACATCCACATTAACTAGATCCGTAAGAAGCTTCACGTAGTGGTTCAAGTGTTCGTTAACGGAGCATCCATTTTGCATCTGAAACCCATAGAGCTTACTCTTCAACTGTAATCGCGATTCTATACTCTTCGTCAGATACTTTCTTTTCAAGATCTCCCACAGCTGTCTCGCAGATGTCTCATGCAACACCTGATACTTGATGTCTTGTGTCAGACAAGACCTGATTAAGCCACACGCTGAACGGTTCATCTTGTCCCAATCTTCTTCCATCGTTGATGCGCGCTTCTTCTCCAACCGTAGAGTGTCTTCGAGGTTTGATGCCGTCAGCGCATCCATAACCTCACACCTTCACATACCAAAGTTGTCCGTGCCGTTGAACTTCACCACATCAATCCTTAGATGTGGATACATGGATTTTACCGATGTACTTTCTCCAGCCATCTTCTCAACTGATTCCTCAAGCCAATGTGAAAACAAACGGAGTTAGATAAAATAAACTAGATAAAGATAGGATCTTTACCTCCATGCGAAACCCTTGAAGAGTTTTCGAAGCAATCTACTCCACCAACTTGATTCCTCGAGCAATCTTCACACGCTGCTCTGAGATCGACACACGATCTCCGCCAAACAGCTACTGATGCTCTTGAATCAACAGATGATCCCACGTCGAACCTGGGATGCTCTGATACCACTTGTTGTGCCCCCCAGACACCCACTTGACTTGTTGTGTCCCCGACACCACTAGTTGTGCGTAGCGGTTCGCGGAAGAAGAGACACAACAACAACCACCTCTTTGAGGAATCCGCCCAACTGGCGGAGACTCGATTCAGCCGGAGAAACAATCAACTCAGTAGGAACAACAACCAATAGAGAAAAGCAATCAATGCACAAATTTAACGAGGTTCGGCAACGTGCCTACGTTCTCGGGGCAAGGGGAGAGAGATCTTATAGATTCAACAATCAATACAACTATTACAAGAGAACTTGAAGGAGGCAAGGGATTTCTCTTAGTTTTTCTCAGGGATACAATACCAGACCTCTAGCCTCTATTTATAGCCACAGAGTCCCTGGATTTATGGAAACCCAGGTTGGATTCAATCCCAACCAGAAAAGGAATTCGAATCCTAAAAGGAAACTTCAGCTGCGCCTGTCGGTCGACCGGCCGGTCGACCGACCTATGCCACGGTCAACCGGCCCGGTCGACCGCGCCTACCCGAGAGCAAGGCCACTTCAGTCGGTCGACCGGGGCCGGTCGACCGCTCCTTCCTGTGCACGCCCGTGCACGCTGGTCGACCGGGCCGGTCGACCGGCCTCCTCCATCGGTCGACCGGGACGTCGATCGGGAGTACAACTGGCCAGCTCCATGCGCCGTTTCTTGCTTCTTTGTCGTCCGATCTCTGTGCTACCTTCTTCCATCTCCTCTATCTCCTCTCTCCCAGCATTCTCCACCTCGGTGAAGATTTTCTAAATCTGAGCCGATTTACAACGTACCCAGTCTGTCACCTGGCGAAATCAACACACGATCTCGGCGAAATCGACACACGATCTCGGCTTGAGCGCACCGGATGAAATCGACACGATCTCAGCGAAATCGACACACAATCTCGACTTGGAATCTGTAGCTCAACTATCCACTGGAATGCACCACACATGCCTTTCCATTCTTTACCTTAGGAGAACTTCCATACATGTCGATCACCGAACGTGGCTCCTACTCCGCAACTTCACGACCTCATGAAAAACTCATCATGAGCCAACATTGACTCTCCAACTGACTAGTTCTATCTAGTCTACATGTCTTCAGCTGACGGTCCAACCAAGTCTGCGTAGAGCACACCAAACACCATCATCGGCTTCAACTGGATGCACACGACTCCTTATGTAAGCTCAACATCTTCTCACCAGAAGATCAATCTGTTCATCGAGATCACAACACCTCACTCTACGTGAAGTCCAACTCTTCACCTCTACGTGAAGTCTAATCGTCCACAACACTCCACCTCTACGTGAAGTTCCAAACAGCTTCTCGAGAACCTAAACAGCTTCATACGGGTTGCATTACGAAATGACTGCGCCTTTACGGCTGCCTACGTACCTTGCCCAAAGGATCAAGCCAACCGTAGTTCATTGAAATGAGCTTCATCAAGCTCAAGCACTTGTACCTGAATCTGCAGCAGCAAACCTATCTGGCTGAGTCATATGAACCTCCTCACGACCACATAGAGAACAACGGCCTTCAACTTGAGCTTGTTGCGATCACAAGCTTGAGATTCATGCTTCTTTAACCACAAGCATGGTTTTACTTTGGTTCCAGTGGCTGCAAACAACTCGACATCCTCAACAATATCTTCAACCTATTCAGCATCAACACTGGCTACATGATCTCCACGCGGTGTCACATCCGGTGAAGTCTTCTCTGATGCCGAACCAACTGGAGATGGTGGAGTAGCATCAACCTCCACCCGCTGCGATACTTTCTTGATCTCCGTCCTCTCCACCTACTGAGAGACGGTGGACTTCAACACTGAAGTCACTCCAAATGTGACATGCCTACTCAATACGATCTTCTTGTTTTCGGGGTCCCACAACCTGTAGCCATTCCTTTGACACCCCAAAACACAAACCTCTTTGCTCGCGGATTCACCTTGTCACTCTTGGCACTGAAGTAGGCCGGACTTTCAAACTCCCGCAGCAAACCATAATCTTGAGCAGCTTTCCCAGATCAAATTTCCAATGGAGCTTTACCTCCTATCGCAGTCGATCTATTTATGAGATGGCTAGCATGCACAATCGCCTCAGCCCAAAACGATTTGTCTAATCCTGCATTAGACAACAACCACCGAACCTTCTCCAGCAAGGAACGGTTTACTTCCTTAGACAACCCATGTATACCTGTTGTGAAGTGAGTAGCAATACCTGTGTTCTGACCAAATCGTAGGAATTGGTTCATATCTCTTTCAACATTACCAATCTGCAACTTCTTGCTCTTCCTACCAATCTGCTTCTTCATTCTTCCTCTCCACTTCACCAACATATCTAGGGCTTCACTCCTTTGTCTTATGAGATATATCCAACAGTGCCTAGATAAACTATTAACAAAAGAGACAAAGTACCTGTGACCTCCAAGCGATGCAGTCTTAGCAGGTCCCCAAATGCTTACGTGAACACAATCAAGAAGACCTTCTGAGCGGTGAGTACTGATGTTGAATTTCACCTTCTTCTTGTCCAGAATGCTGTGTTCACCTTCCAACTTGTAGGTAGCAGCACCTTCCATTGATCCCTTCTTTGCAGGAGCTCGCAAAGACTTTTCATCTCCTTGTCCGACCTTTATCTGCCAGACCTCCGTGCAACTATCATCTGAAGAACTAGAAGTCGCCACCTGACCTGTAACCGTACTATCCTTCAAGTAGTAGAGATTGTCCCGGGGGACGCCCTTCATCACCACCATCGGGCCTTTGATCATCTTGAAAATGCCATCTCGAACAGATATCATCAGACCCAATGCTTCCAAAGCACCAACAGAGATAAGATTCCTTTTGAGTTGAGGTACATACCTCACCTCCTTTAATTCTCGTACTATCCCATCATCCATCTTAATACGGACTGTACCCATCCTTTCTATATTACACGGATGGTCACCTCCCATGACCGTGTAATATCCATCTAGCTTCTCAAAGCTAGAAAAACAGGCCCTATTCGGACACACATGATAGGTGACTCCGCTATCTAAGATCCACTCAGCATTATCTGAGTTACAAACAGTAGGGGTAGTAACAGAGAGAGTGAATACCAATGAGTCCGAGTCTGATCCATCTGCTTGTGAGGTATTGCCTTGAGTACTGACCACCTTTGCAAGATTTGCCTCAGTCTTGGACTCCACCTTCTTGCCTTTGGCCTTCAGGCATTCAGCTTTCCAGTGTCCTAGTTCCTTGCACAAGGTACACTGATTCTTCTTCAGATTTCTGAAGGCTGATCTAGACTTTGATCTCCCCCGATCATCTCTTCCCTTCCTATTGGAACTTCTGCCTCTTACCTCCAATGCCTCTGCTTTTGTGCTTCCCGAAGAAGACAGTCGGTCCTGTCTCCTTGCGTCATAACTCACAAGTGCAGCAGACACCTCATCGTAGTTAAGGCATTGTCTACCATTGAGAAAAGTAAGAGTAAAGGCCTCATACTCTTCCCTTGGAAGAGAGTTTAAAAGAATTACCGCCTTATCCTCTTCACTAGTCTTCACATCCACATTAACTAGATCTGTAAGAAGCTTCGCGTAGCTGGTCAAGTGTTCGTTGACGGAGCATCCTCTTTGCATCTGAAACCCATAGAGCTTACTCTTCAACTGCAATCGCGATTCTATACTCTTCATCAGATACTTCCTTTCCAGGATCTCCCACAACTGCCTCGCAGATGTCTCATGCAACACCTGATACTTGATGCTTGTGTCAGACAAGACCTGATCAAGCCGCACACCGAACAGTTCATCTTGTCCCAATCTTCTTCCGTTGTTGATGTGCGCTTCTTCTCCAACCATAGAGTGTCTTCGAGGTTTGATGCCGTCAGCGCATCCATAACCACTCACCTCCACATACCAAAGTTGTTCGTTCCGTTGAACTTCACCACATCAATCCTTGGATGTAGATACATGGATTTCACCGATGTGCTTTCTCCAGCCATCTTCTCAACTGATTCTTCAAACCAATATGGAAACAAACGGAGTTAGATAAAATAACTAGATAAAGACCAGATCTTTACCTCCACGCGAAACCCTCGAAGAGTTTCCGAAGTAATCTACTCCACCAACTTGATTCCTCGAGCAATCTTCAAACGCTGCTCTGAGATCGACACACGATCCCACAAACAATCCCAACTCTGATCCGAGATCGACACACGATCTCCGCCAATTAGCAACAAATGCCCTTGAATCAACAGATGATCCCACGTCGAACCTGGGATGCTCTGATACCACTCGTTGTGCGCCCCAGACACCCACTCGTTGTGCGCAGCAGTTCGCGGAAGAAGAGACACAACAACCACCACTTGATCTTGAAAAATCCACCCACCGGGCGGAGAATCGATTCAGCCGGAGAAACAATCAACGCAGCAGGAACAACCACCAATAGAGCAAAGCAATCAACGCACAAATTAACGAGGTTTGGCCAACGTGCCTACGTCCTCGGGGCAAGGGAGAGAGAGATCTTATTGATTCAACAATCAATACAACTATTACAAGAGAGAATTCTTGAGGGAGGCAAGAGATTTCTCTTAGTTTTTCTCTGGGATACAATACATGAAGCCTCTAGCCTCTATTTATAGCTACAGAGTCCCTGGATTTATGGAAACCCAGGTTGGATTCAATCCTAACCAGAAAAGGAATTCGAATCCTAAAAGGAAACTTCAGCCGCGTCTGTCGGTCGACCGGCCGGTCGACCGACCCATGCCACGGTCGACCGGCCCGGTCGACCGCGCCTACCTGAGAGCGAGGCTACTTCAGTTGGTCGACCGGGGCCGGTCGACCGCTCCAACCTGTGCATGCCCGTGCACGCCGGTCGACCGGCCTCCTCCACTGGTCGACTGGGACGTCGACCGGGAGCACAAATTACCTGCTCCATGCGCCGTTCCTTATTCCTTTGTCATCCGATCTCTATGCTATCTTCCTCCATCTCCTCCATCTCCTCTATCTCCTCTCTCCCAACAATTCATAGAACCAACACAAGATAGCTGAAGTTTAGGAATGCTTTTGGTCTACTATGTGACTATATAAGAACACCCATGAAGGCAGAAAACATTGTAAAGAGTGTATGCAACCAGCCATGTTATGAAACTTAGCCAGAATGTTGAATGACTAAGAAACAAAATGTCTAGAATTTTTGTGTCTGAAATGAGAATGTTAACATGGATGGACTGGTATTACTCTATATTTTATAATAATGCATCTGTAAGAAGTCATTAGAGGTAGCTTCAGTGCATTTGTTGGAGGTAGGTTCAATTAAAGATAAAATGAGGAATTTACTGTTATCTACGTCTGACATGTAGGTGTGGCCGAGAGGTAGGTGGCCGTAGGTGAAAAACAGCACGAGTAGCAAGTAAATCTAAATGAACTTGACTTGAGGCGGCATAAAAAAAAAAATTATGAAACTTGCTAATTTAACAAAGGAGATAACCTGTAAGGAGCTAAATGGAGATGACGACTCATACCGCTGGGCCTAAATTTTTTTGATAAAGGTTAGCTGTTCTCTATATCATACATATATGGTGTCAATCATGAAAATTTTCAGATTTTAAACCTGGGAAGGACAGAAAATTTTGAAGTGAGAGAGCGGCTACTGTTCTATTCCATTCAACAATACTCAAAAAGTTTACAAGTCACCCTCCCTAGAGGTAAACATACAAAGTCCCAACAAAGGCTTTGCTGTCATCTTGTTCTTGTTGTGTGTGGAGAAACAGTCGTCATTTTAATTTCAGCATCTCTCTGGATGAAATATCATTTCTTTTTCGGGTCTTTCTTATGTTTATAGGCAATTTTCTTTGGTTTCCCTAGAAACAACCTTAACAAGTGAATCTACGGCCAAGACAACTCCGAAGGTTAGCATGCAAAGAGGTTTTTGTTATAGAATCAAACTGTATTTGCCTACTCTCCCGAACAGAAATGATATACAGCCTTGAGTTTTGAGTCCTGATATTAATTTTTCTAGATTCTGTTTGCATTCAAGAATGTCGCAATCTTTTTCTCTTCTGATAACAAAGTTATATTTTGTTGTGAAACGCCCGACACAACAAGAGAAAATACCGAGATGGCTCGGCAACGGAAGTGTGGAAGGGGATCTTCCACTAGCAAGCAATAGAGACTAATCACCACAAAACACAAGAACATCAGATTTAATATGGTTCGGCAAGAGCGCCTACATCCACAGACTGGGGGAGAACTTCTATTGAAAAAACTGAGAAGAAATTAACATGAGTTACAAGAATCTCTCTCACAACTCTCAATGGTAAAGACTTGATCTATTCTTGACTTGTACTTGACTTGCCTTCAAAGGCCACCCCAAGGGTTTATATAAACTCATAGGATCATCCTCGCCCAATACAAACTCCATTAATATGAACAACACCGCCTCAGAGAGAAAAGAAACTCAAATTCAATTCGAACTGAAATCAAAACCTGAAAAAAACTGTCAGAATCGTCGATTAGTCAACTACTCTGACCAGTAAGTCGACTAACCTGCTCATTTGTCAACTAATAACAAGTATATGTCGACTAACTGAGATCCACCACTCTCTGTTGCAATCTAGTCGATTATACTGCAAGGCATAAGTCGACTACCCTGTGTCATTAGTCGACTATACCAGGTATGAGTCAACTTATCCTTTGCACAACTTCTCATGCATGTCCATTCTCAATATCTGAAGTTTGTAACCACATTAACCTGATTTCTTCTTCAATAAATATGGGACACCTAAAACAATAACAATCTCCACCTTGACTCATGTTCATCGAGTTCCTAGTAGAAATTGACTTCCGCTTCATTCACCGTTCTTTCTCCCCCTTTGTGACTTTAAATGGCTCCTTCCCAAGAGCTCGTTCTCCACCTTAACTTTAGAGAATCTAGATAAAGTTCAAAGATGCTCTAAACTTCTCCACTTGGATGGTCGTTATCATCTTGTCTGCTGAATTATTCTTTATACTGATCTTCATCAAGTCGATTATCTTATCATCTATGACCTATTGACATATCTTATGATACATCACATCGATGTGCTTTGTCCACTTATAATACTTGTGATCCTTAATAAGATGAATAGCACTCTGACTGTCGCAGTGAACCCGAACTGAATTCTATATGATGCCAAATATCTCGACAAATCTTCTCAACCACAAAGCTTCATTTGATGTCTCAACCGCAACCATGTACCCTGTCTCTGTCGTTAAAAATATCACGGTGTCTTGCAACTATGCCTTCTAACTAACAATGCACTTAGCTACTGTGAATACATAACCTGTCGTAAATCTTCGTGATCAAGATCTCCTACATAATCTGCATCAACATAGTCTTATAATACCCTAGGCTTTTCTGTTTTCAATCTATAAAACACTAAGCCTAGTCTCGCAGTCACCCGTAGATATCGTAGTACCCACTTTACTACTTCCCAATGTTGATTGTCTGGATTCGACATAAACTGACTTACTGTACTAACTGCATAGGCTTAGTCAGGATTAGTACAGACCATAACCTACATGAGTGATCCCACTGCACTATCATATGGTACTCGAGACATCTCTTCCTGCTTTTCTGGTGATTGTGGACACTTCTTGGGGGATAACTTGAAGTGACCTGCCAAAGAAATAGTGACCGGTCCTACTTCTATCATGTTGAATCTTTTCAACACTTGAGAATGTAGTTTCCTGGGATATCCAAAATCTGCCTGAACCTCTATCTCGAATGATTTTCATACTTAAGATTTTTTTGGTTTCTCTCAAATCCTTCTTGTCGAATTCTCTCTCTAGCTGAACTTTATCTACGGGAGAGAATATCTCATTGTAATCAATACCCTCCTTTTGAGCAAATCTGTTGGCAACCAATCTTGTCTTGTAATGCTCATTGTCCTTCTTGTGAAAGACTTATTTGCAATCTATTATCTTAGAGTCCTTTGGAAGATCAACCAACTCCCATGTTTGATTTCTATCCAAAGATTTCATCTCCTATTCCATGGCTGTAATCCACTTGCCGTGGTCATCTGCCTCGATCACCTCTCTGTAACTGCTAAGATCTCCTGTTTCTGTTACTAAGGCGAAAGAGACACGATCATCTTCTTAGTCATATCTTGTTGGTGGCATCGAAACTCTGACTGACTGCCTTAAAAGTTTAAGTTGCTCTTGAGTAGCCTCCTGCTTATCTCCATCTGAATATGTGGAGTTCCCATCTGACCCATCATGCTTTTTAGGGGCATCTGAGAACTCAAACCCTTTACCTGAGTGTCGTTGAACTGTCTGGAGCTCCACCTTACACTTTATCCTCTGTCTCTGATATTTCTTACAAAATTGATTTTTCATTAAAGATCACATTTCTGCTGGTAAAAGTGCTCTTTGTCTCGGGATCTCAAAGTCTAAAACTTTTGAATTTTTTGGTGAGCCCAATGAAAGTGCATTTTCTAGATATGAACTCTAGTTTGTTCTTTTTCAAACATCAACCAAACTATATACTGGGAAACTGAAAATTCATAAGGTGGAATAATCCACAAACTCTCCTCGCCGTATCTCCAGTAGGATCTGAAGATCAATGGCTGTAGATGGTGATCTATTACCAGATAGCATGCATGACTCACCGCCTCTATCCAAAATCCTTCTAACATGTCAGCTTGTAACCTCATACTATAGGTACACTTTGTAAGTGTCCGATTTATGCACTCTGCTACTTCATTCTGTTTTGATCACTCTGGAATACTTAGCTGGTGTTTGATGGCTTCACCTGCCAAGTAAGCTATGAACTCCATGATGGTATACTCATATCTATTGTTGACCTCAAGACTTTTACCTTTCACCCCTTCTGGTCAACTTCTGAAATATCTCTGATTTCTACTTCAAGAAGTATACTAAACTCTCTTGAAGAAATCATCTATGAATGTGACATAGTAATTTGCACCCCCAATAGATACTACTGGCGAAGGTTCTCACACATCCGTGTGTATGAGATCTAATAAGCTCTTTGTCTTATGTTGTGGTGTAGAGAAAGCTATTCTACATTATCTACCCATGATGCAAAATTTACAAAGAACGAGTTTGCATTATTTGATACCTAGTAGAGCACTTTTATTGTGTAAGGCTTGAAGACATCGATCGCTCATATGTCCAAGAAGCATGTGCCAAAGTCTTATAGCGTCCTCCTTCGTTGTTGCTGAAGTGTCACCAACAATAATGCCTCCGATCATCTTGTACAAGTTCGTCGATCATTCTCCTTTGAGAATCGTCATGGAGCCCTTGGTAACTTTAATACCTCTATCCGTATCTAAGAACTTGCTCCCTTGAAATTTTAAATCTCCAAATGAGAGAAGATCTGGAATATGATGCATGTTTGTGAGGGTTCGAATCTGTCCATCAAATTCCTCATGTGGATGTTGTTGATGTCAACTGTCTTTGTAACGCCCCGATCCGAGGGATACGGAGACGCTACTGCGACGTATATACGCAGGTCAGAAATACCCTCACGTATATACGCTAAGCATCAGTACAAACAAGAAAAGAGTACGGAAGCACGTGGCAATATACATTCCAACATAAGGATTACAAAGTTATCACAGAGCGTGATATATTGGTACATGTACATTATATCACAGCCAGGTACAAAAGTAAGAATTACAATTTGTACAGCAAAAGATGCTCACGGGCTGAGAGGAAGATCCCCGAGCTAGCAGGAAGGTTCAAGAACAGAAGGAGTTAGGACAAGTCAGCCTGCTCCGAGAAATAAGATTGATCTTCAGTGGAGGGCTTCGCTTCAGTCCAAGCTTCAGAACCTGAACATGCAAGTCCAGGGGAGTCAGAAACTCCCTAACAAATAGACAGGTGAATGTCAAGTATCGTGTAGAGATAGGTATATGTGTGTTGATATGATCAAAACAATATTAAGCATCAAGAACTGTGTCGAGAGTACATGTACAGTAAGCAAGAAATAGAGGCATAAAATGAAAGTGATAAGGCCTGAATAAATCTATTGCTGCCATCTTCAATATTTATACTTATTACTCGTTCTACCCATATGTCTAGGTATGTGTAATAGCGTCCCAGCACACATACATCTACATATAAGTAAATCGAGGCTGTTATTGTAAGAGAATTCTACCAGATGAATATAGTCTTCCCATGACCCTTTAAATTCTACCATGCAGGCTCGTAACATGTCTTCAAGGATTTGGATAGTTCGTTCAGATTGTCCATCTGTCTGGGGATGATATGAGGTACTGAATTTTAGACGAGTTCCTAAATTTTCTTGGAGACTTTCCCAGAAATGTGATCGAATCTCGTGTCTCTATCTGACACGATGCTAACTGGAATTCCATGCAGATGAATGATTTCTTTCATATATTTATCTGCAAGAACTTCTGTTGACTGACCTACTCTGAAAGGTAGGAAGTGAGCTGCTTTTGTGAGGTGATCAATGATTACCCATACTGTATTGTTACCCTTAGGACTACGGGGTAGAGCTGTAACAAAATCCATGGTGATATGTTCCCACTTCCATTCGGGTATTGGTAATGGTTATAGAAGTCCAGCTGTTCTCCGATGTTCTACCTTTATTTGCTGACAAACCAAGCATTTTGCCACATACTGGGCTATCTCCTTCTTCATGGCGTTCCACCAAAACTTCTGCTTCAAGTCTTGATACATTTTATTTCCTCCTGGGTGTATGGAATAAGCCGAACTGTGTGCCTCTGCCAAAACTTTCTGCCGGACTTCCCCTTGCGGTACACATATATCTGTATTTATTCGGATCGGTTAGGTTCACGGGTGACTAGAACACGACCCTCGCCTGGCGAGGCTAGCGGAGCCTATGGTCCACCAAATCAATAAAAACCGCCAGAAGTTGGTGGCTTTGAGAACATGATCAAGAATCACAATAACCGAAACGAGTCCCGAAGAAGCCCTGAATCTGAAATACTGTTTCATACCGATGTTCCTCATGTAATGATACGGTCTGTCTGATTTTATAAGTGATGACTATCCCACTTGCTGTGCTGATTTCCCCGTGATGTATCCACATGCACTAGAATAAGATGCGAGGCCGAAGAAGCATCCAATATAAGACCAGTTGATGCACCAGAGTCAAAGAATACCAGGATATAATGATAGCGACCACATCTGTCTTGTTGCTACCCTACCAGTTTATCCATATCTTGAGTTGGTATAAGGATGACAGGAACTGGAAATGGAAAAAGGATGGAAGAGATTCCAAGAATTAAGGAAAGGACGATCAAGAGGGAATAGATAACTTTGTACTTGCAGTTGGATTGTATAACCACGACTCATGCATTCTAGTTGCAAATTACTTTACTAGTGCTCGCCATTTAGCATTGTGTTACGCGCTGGCTTCGCCGCGTGAGCTTCTCCAAGTGCGAGCCTCGCAGAGCATTAGCTTCGCTGCACCCTAATGCTTAACACCTGAGCTGTGTTACGCGATAGCCTCACCTAGGCTTGGCTTTGTCCGTGGCTAGTTCCTTCAGTGCTTAGCACTCTAGCCCGTTCCTCGGATTTCTTCTGCCTAGCGTGCTTTCATGGATCCGCTGAACATGGTTTTATCGCTGTATCTGAGCTATCGCCATGATCCTTGTCAATGATCCATTCGACCAATCTTGCAAGGCTCAGATATCTTCTACATGTTTCATCTGCAGTCGGGTTATCATTTAGAAGTCAATATTTAGAATTCTTCAGAGTTATCCTATATTTTTGGTTATGTCTTTCAGAGTTAGCAACGCCCAGTATGCAGAAATTCTTAATTATTGGTCTTCTTGATTTATACTCAGCATTATCAAGGTTTTCTTCATCTTGGGTATTATGGTTTATTCCTGGGGAATTAATATGTATGTGGCACATTAGTAATTCTACTGCAGACCCTTTATCAAGGACAACATCATGCCATGTAGGGTTTTATATTATTTATGGACTTCAGTACTACGGATTTCTATGGATTTCTTCAGCATTAGTTCGCAATCTGATTGAAGTATTATTGATTATCTCACCAAGTCAGCTCACTTTATATTATTCAGAATGGGTTAGTCTTTTGAAGTTCTGGCAGTGTCCTTTTATTAGTAGATATCAGATCAGTATTATTGTGACACCGTCAGAGGATGTATATATACAGCAGAAGGGCAGAGATGTCTCAGTCCTAAGTTTACCGTTCAGTCTATGTGGGAGAACGGCTCATAATTATTCATATCTTGATTGGCATAATCCTCATTCCTATCCTTTCTGTGTTCATCTTCCCCTTATCGAAATTGCGAGGACACAATTTTTTTATAAGGTGGATGGAGTGTAACACCTACTCCCCGAATACGTACTTAGTTGCGTATTCATATTTTCTGTTTGTATTTTTAATTTACTTCCTATATTTTTTTGTATTATGAGTTATTTATATGATCGTTTTGCCTTGAATCTGGATTCGTGAACTCGTAGTCAGCCCTACTCTGAACCGGGGGACCGATCCTAGAGTATTACTCGATTTGGACTTTCTGGTATTCTGATTTGACCGATTTTAGTTTCAAACATCATTTTCTAATATTCTAGATTTTTCGTGATTTTTTGAAATTTTCCTGAATTAAGTTGAAAATCTTCAAAACCGGGGTCGACCAATACCACGGACCGATTCTCGGATTTTTAATTTACAAACGGAGTTAAAATTCTAAAAACGGCTTTCCTGTAACTTCTTAAAATCACATTTTCTATCTAAATACTTTTTCTGAGAATTTTCTAAATTTATCAAAATTCCTCTGGATTTGGTGTCGGCCAGTATCACTGGTTGATTCCTGGAATTTTAGTTTACAATTGAAATCAAATTTCTAAATTCTATTTTCATATTACTAGGATTATATTCCTCCTTCTGGCATTTTCTCATTTTCTGAGATTTTTTAGATTTTATCAAAATCCGGCCGACCAGGTGTAGACCGGTATTGACGTTTGACTTTAGGATTTTTATTTTGAAAATGAGATTGAATTTCTGGAAACCGATTTCACTAAAAATCTTTATATAATATTTATTATTTTGAGAATTTTTGGGAAGCTTTCCAAACTACTTTATTTTTTGGACTTTTCCGGAGTTTTCGGTATTTTCCCAGATACCGGAATTTTATCCAGATATTCTACTTTTCTCTTTTCTCTCTCCTCGCTAGACGCGAGTTTCACCAACCTGGATTCAACATTTAATGCAGAGATCCTCTCCATACTGCATTTAATGCTTGTCCTGCAAGATCAACTCTGAATCTTATCACCATGCCGTTTTGTCTTTTCTGGCAAAACGCAAATCTCGCGTTTTCCCCCGGACGCAGCTTTTATTTCCGCGTCTGGCTTTTTGCCTAGACGCGGATTTGCTTTTTGGGGACGCAGCAATTGGCATGCAAGCCTCTTTTGCTTTGATTGGATGGCCACCTTATAATAATCTCCAAACTCCTTTATATAATAACCCCACTTCCTTTCTCTCTCTTACATTATCCTTTCTTTCTTCTTCTTTGTTTCCAGCAGCCACCAATAGAGAGCAAAAACAGCCCCTTGCTCCCATGGCCGGCCATCTCTCCCATCCTTTCTCTGTTGGCCCAAAGGCCTATCACTCTAGTTTTGATGATGATCAACTCATGTAGTTATATTTGCTAATGATCTTGTTAATTAGTGACAGATTCTTTATCAAGATCTTAGTAGGTGCAAAGCTCAACAAAGGATTAAATGTCAAGATTTGGAGCTAGCACGGGGTGATCCAAGGAGCTTTGGATCAAGCTTGGACCACGTCAAGAAGATGAGAAGCCTTCAAGGGAAGACTTCAAGAAGATGAAGACTTGTGTCTAGGTATAAGATTTTTATTTGTTTTTAGATAAATATGTAAAGGATAGAATAGTTGGTGGATTGCTCAAGTCATATCACACACACACTCTTGATAGAATTGTTTTCATGATAAAAATTTCATTTCATAAAAGATTTTCTTGTTAAGAAAAGATTTTCTTTGTGACATAATTCTATTTGGTTCTTGGTATTTCAAGTTTACATATCTTATATCCAAAACCAAGTTTAGTGCTTTATGTCAAAAACTAGATATTTCATCTTGATTGTGTAGTGGATCATATCCATACACACTATGCTTTAAAGTATATCTTGTTTTTGTATTTGATGAAAATTTGGAAAAACATGTTTTAGAAAAACAGTTTTTATTATGAGCCAATATTTCCAAGTTACAAAAAATAGTCAAATCTTTAATAACATGCCTTGATTTTGTGCAAGCATGTTTCTATATCATAAAACTATTTTTTGTAAAATTTCTAAGTATTTATGGGATTTTTTATTAAGCCAAAAAGACCAATCTTTAATCCCAAATTTTCAGGTTCTGGCAGTTCTGATTTTTCAGAACTGACAGTGGCCGGTCGACCGGGTCGGTCGACCGGACGTGCACGCCTGTGTGCACTGGAGAACGGTCGACCGGGCCGGTCGACCGCTTCAGAGAGCTTTGCTCTCAGGAAATCTCGGTCGACCGGGCCGGTCGACCGACAGAGAGTTTACTCTCTCCTCCAGTTGCTCGGTCGACCGGGTCGGTCGACCGGAGGCTCCAACGGTCGGATTTTGACTGTTGGCGGTCGACCGGACCGGTCGACCGGTAGCTCTGACAAAGCCCAACGGTCAGATTTTTCTGGCCTCTATAAAAGGGGTTTTGTCATTGTTTGAGCAAGATTTTAGGAGAGCTTTTGTCCAGTTATTTCCATTCTTTTAGCAGAGTTTTCTCCACAAAATAGAGTGTCAATATTTCCTATCAAAAGGGATTTTATCAAGAGAGTGTTTATTGTGATTTCTTGAGTTTTCCATCAAAGTTCTTTCCTTGATTTCTCACACTACACTTGAGCATCCATAGTTATATCTATCCTATAGGAGAGTGTTGTAGTGAGAATTTTGTTAGGTGATCAAGTGTTTAGATCACCAAGATCTTTCTTTGTATTTGAGGAAGCGGGCAAGTGTGCTCGCGGTGTTTTGAGTTCGGGTGCGGACTTGTTGTACGAGGTGCGGCCTCGACGAGTCGGTGGGCTTGTGGTGTGTAAGGGACTTTGGGAGTCCGAGGGCTTGTAGGTGTTGCGGCACCAAGGAGAGATCCGGTTGGATCATGCATAGTGGAAATCCTTCGTGTGTCGAAGGCGGGGATGTAGAGCAAGTGTGCTCGAACCTCGAAACAAACCCTTTGTGTTTGCGATTGCTCACTCTTGCTCTCTTACTCTTTTTGTCTCACTTATATCTTGCATTACTTTATAGTCTTTATCTCTTATATGCATGATATACCTTTGTGCTCATAATTGCTATACTTGCTTGAGATTGTTATTAACACTAGTATTCAACAAAGAGAGCCAACGCGGCACCTCAACCCATTCAAGGGGAATTTAGAGGAGTTTGTCCAGAGCCTCGCAAGGGGAATTCGGCAACACTCTTGTGTTATACATAAGTGTTCAATTAAAAGAAGTTTAATTTGGTCAACTTAGCTTTAATTCCGCATTATTTGTTCATAAGTGACCATTAGATTAGCCATCACCTATTCACCCCCCCTCTAGGTGATCTTACAATTGGTATCAGAGCCAAGTGCTCTTGATATTGGGTCTAACAACCTAGAGTTAAAGATCCTACTTTTAGGCTAATCACAATATTTTGTACACACACCATGGACTTCATGTCACCACCCACCTTTGACATCCTTAACATCCAAATTTGGAAGGTTAAGATGTCATTGTACCTTAAAGCCTTAGGATTTCATGTCTATCTTGCCACTACTAATAATGCTTATTCTTTAGATGGTAAGAACATTGAGGCTAATGCAAAAGCCCTTCATGCTATTAAGTCAACCCTAAATGATGATTATTTATCTAGGGTTTCTAATGTTGAATCGGCTTTTGTAGTATGGAACATCATCACCTCCCTCGGCGAAAAAGATCTATACTATGCGGGGAGCGATTCGGACGTTGGAAGCGACATCTCCAACGTATGCTATATGGTCCAAGGGGATAACCCCCTTGAGGTAAACTCCGAATCCGATGATGAGGACATGTCATATGATGAGCTCACTTCATTTTGTCAAACAATACTTGAGAAATATGACATGATAAAAGGGATAATAAAATTTGAAAAAGAAAATTGCTTGCATGCATATAGAACAAGATTCTTTTAAATCTAACATTGCATGTTTAGAAAAGATAATAAAATTTTGAAAAAGAATTTTGATGCCATGCTTAATGATAAAGATTCTTTAGAAAATAAAATGGCATGCTTAGAAAAAGAAAATGAAGATTTGAAAAATTAGAATATTTCCTTAATGTCTAAATTGAATGTTTTATGTGAAGGAATATGATTTTGAAAAATAAGATTGATTTGGTGGAAAAACAAAAGGAAGATGTTTTTCAAGAAAATAAATCTTTGAAAAGAAAAATTTGTGAAAAAGAAAAAGATTTTGTTTCACAAAAGAAAAAGAAAAGTGATTCTATATCTCATCATTCTTCTCATGCACACATTGATCAAAATGAGATTAAAAATTTGAAAAATAAAATTGATAATTTGAGCTCTAATTTGAGCTCATGTGCATTCAATCATACTAGATTGGAATCCTTGTTTCAAAAGAAACAAGTTCCTCATACTCATGCACATCATCATCATGACCATGCTTATGATGCACATCATGCTCACACTCCCCATAAGTATGCTAAGGTGTACACATGTACACATTGTGGCCGCAAAGGCATCTAAGAAAATTTTGTTATGAAAGGTTAAATGTTCTTATTTTTGATAAAAATAAAAATGCTTGGGTTCCTTACAAGACTAACCCCATAGGACCCAAGAAAATATGGGTACCAAAATTCCCACCTTGTGTATTTGATGTAGGTGAGGAATCTCTCAAAACGTGAGAGATTTGGTGCCTTGATGGTGGGTGCATTTGAACTAAAATGACACATACTTGGAGCACCGCTATCAAGAAATTTTGGTGGGTCAACCACCATGCTAGGAGCTTTGGAGTTGGTAACGATTTCTAAACTCCTATTTCATTTATGCACATGTTTTTAATTTCATGTAGCATGTTCATATTTTTTTTTTGGTACTTCATGTGGCATTTACATGCTTAATGTAGAATGTGTCAAAACTTACATTTATACATATATGAATAGTGAACTACAATTGACTCATACATATTTGAACTTCATGCTCATTTGTATCCACTATATGCATATGTATAGGTTAGTTTTGATGATTCGGTCATTTATACTTGTTATGCCTATCTTTGATCTTACTTCATGTATATGTGTGTTTAATTCAAATCTAATAAATGTACATGTATACCCCTTGAGTCATTTGCCTTCATGCAATATATATTGGACTCTTTTCATATTTGGGATATGTATGCATATTGTTAGAATTGGATAAATCATACATATACCATGAAGATTAGTATTTTAAATAAATAATAATAAAAAAATGATTTTTCATGTTTTTGATTTGTACAACAAAATGTGATTTATGATCTTTTTGAGCTTGAATGACTATTTTCATAAAGCATTGCTAAATACAAAATACTTTATGAAAAATATATGATTTGTTTTAAGATGAAAAATAAGATTTTCATGAGATTCATGCTTCACTTTCTATTTTCATGAAAATACCATTTACATAACCTTTGAACACTCATCTTTTATGATAAAAGATAATTTTTGAGCTTTATGGACTATGAGTGCTTGAACTTTTATGTATTTAGTATTATTCATGGAAAACATTTGACTTTGTATTTTTGAAGGATCTTTAACTAGTTTGTCAAAAATCCATTTAAACTAGTTATCTATTCTTCAAATTGATTCACATGATCCTATTTGTAATCATATGGATAAATTCTTTTGTATTTTCAAAATTTATTTGATGCTTCATGATTTGAATATTAGTTTAAATGTTAGCATTTGTCAACACTTGGATTTATACTTATACACATTATGGATCACAAATAAATCTATATATGATTGGGTTTGAATGCTTATTTGTGCCCATTAGGTGTGTTAGTATAGCCTAAGTTTTGATGATTATTACATTTTAAACTTGTATTCCCATTTTGGATTTATGCTATGATCATGTGCTTTCATTTCATGTATATGTTTGTCTTGCCAAAATATTAAGATATACATGGATACCTCTTGAGTCATTTGCCTTTCATGCAAATCTATATATAGACTCAAATGTGTTTTAAGGATATGTATGTATACTTAATGTCTTGTCAAAACATACATATATCTTGAAATATAAATTTTTGTTTTTAATAAAAATTTTGTAATTTTTCAATAAAATTTTTGTGATGGATTTCATGATTTCAAAATTTTAAGGAATATTGAGTTTTATTGCTATTTTTTCATGATACCATGTTCCACATAACACTAGCACACTCACTTCTTTTTGATATGGACTTTATGGATTCTAGAGTGTTTTTAGTGCCTTTGTGTTTCATTGATATTTCATGAAAAATTTTTTGCTTTATTCCTTGATTGAAGGATTCCGTACTAGTTGTTAAACACCTTCATTTAACTAGTTCGAATTCTTCATGTGGTCGATTATATGATATATACACTTAAGCTTAATTTCAATTGGTATCATTAGATATTTTCAATTGGTATCAATTTGATTCATGTTGTATATACTCATATTTTGTTCTTTCATGTATGTATGCATCTACTTCAATTGATATTATCTTTTCATACATATATGTGATCTTTTGTGTTTGATTTACACACGTATATTATATACTATATGTTTGCTTATCAAGATTTTGGTTTTAAAAAAAAAAAAATTTGATATGAACTTATTGCCTATATGCAAGGAGAGCTTAACATCTCTCTTACATATAGATTCATGTTGAGTGTATTGTGTATTGAGGAGCTTAACATCTCTTCTTTATATGGTACACGTGTGTAGGGGGAGCTTCACATCTCCTCTTATGCATTACATAATATGTGTTATGTGAGTTAGGGCTTGTCATCCCTTCTTCATGTAATGCATATGTGTAGGGAAGTTAACTTAGCGTCTTCCTCTTCATGAATGTATATCGCATATAAATCTTATTGATTGATTTGATTTTACCCTCCTTGATTTCGTTATTTTTGACAAAAAGGGGAGAAAATTTGTTTGATGATTTGAACTTTGAACCCTTTGTTGATGATTGACAAAAAGGGGGAGAAGTATTTGAGTTATATGCATGATTTCTTTAAGGGGGAGAAGTATTTGTTCCTTACTTAAGGGAGAGAAAGATTTTGAGTTGATTTTGTGTTTTTATACTTGTGCTTTTACTCATGCATAGCAATAATATAATAAGATAAAAGCTTGAGAAAAAGATTTGTGCATTCATTTGCATACATATTTATGTGCTTTAATGTCATATCTATTTATTTCTAGTGATGCATGAGTTAAGGGGGAGCTTCCTTGAAGCTTTACTTTAATCCATGCATATATAACTTCATGAGTTTTGTCATCATCAAAAAGGGGAGATTGTTGGCCCAAAGGCCTATCACTCTAGTTTTGATGATGATCAACTCATGTAATTATATTTGCTAATGATCTTGTTTAATTAGTGACAGATTCTTTATCAAGATCTTAGTAGGTGCAAAGCTCAACAAAGGATTAAATGTCAAGATTTGGATCTAGCACGGGGTGATCCAAGGAGCTTTGGATCAAGCTTGGACCAAGTCAAGAAGATGAGATGCCTTCAAAGGAAGACTTCAAGAAGATGAAGACTTGTGTCTAGGTATAAGATTTTTATTTGTTTTAGATAAATATGTAAAGGATAGAATAGTTGATGGATTGCTCAAGTCATATCACACACACACTCTTGATAGAATTGTTTTCATGATAAAAATTTCATTTCATAAAAGATTTTCTTGTTAAGAAAAGATTTTCTTTGTGACATAATTCTATTTGGTTCTTGGTATTTCAAGTTTACATATCTTATATCCAAAACCAAGTTTAGTGCTTTATGTCAAAAACTAGATATTTCATCTTGATTGTGTAGTGGATCATATCCATACACACTATGCTTTAAAGTATATCTTGTTTTTGTATTTGATGAAAATTTGAAAAACATGTTTTAGAAAAACAGTTTTTATTATGAGCCAATATTTCCAAGTTACAAAAAATAGTCAAATCTTTAATAACATGCCTTGATTTTGTGCAAGCATGTTTCTATATCATAAAACTATTTTTTGTAAAATTTCTAAGTATTTATGGGATTTTTTATTAAGCCAAAAAGACCAATCTTTAATCCCAAAATTTTCAGGTTCTGGCAGTTCTGATTTTTCAGAACTGACAGTGGCCGGTCGACCGGGTCGGTGGACCGGACGTGCACAAACGTGCACGCCTGTGTGCACTGGAGAACGGTCGACCGGGCCGGTCGACCGCTTCAGAGAGCTTTGCTCTCAGGAAATCTCGGTCGACCGGGCCGGTCGACCGACAGAGAGTTTACTCTCTCCTCCAGTTGCTCGGTTGACCGGGTCGGTCGACCGGAGGCTCCAACGGTAGGATTTTGACTGTTGGCGGTCGACCGGACCGGTCGACCGGCAGCTCTGACAAAGCCAACGGTCAGATTTTTCTGGCCTCTATAAAAGGGGGTTTTGTCATTGTTTTGAGCCAGATTTTAGGAGAGCTTTTGTCCAGTTATTTCCATTCTTTTAGCAGAGTTTTCTCCACAAAATAGAGTGCCAATATTTCCTATCAAAAGAGATTTTATCAAGAGAGTGTTTATTGTGATTTCTTGAGTTTTTCATCAAAGTTCTTTCCTTGATTTCTCACACTACACTTGAGCATCCATAGTTATATCTATCCTATAGGAGAGTGTTGTAGTGAGAATTTTGTTAGGTGATCAAGTGTTTAGATCACCAAGATCTTTCTTTGTATTTGAGGAAGCGGGCAAGTATGCTCGCGGTGTTTTGAGTTCGGGTGCGGACTTGTTGTACGAGGTGCGGCCTCGACGAGCCGGTCGGCTTGTGGTGTGTAAGGGACTTTGGGAGTCCGAGGGCTTGTAGGTGTTGCGGCACCAAGGAGAGATCCGGTGGATCGTGCATAGTGGAAATCCTTCGTGTGTCGAAGGCGGGGATGTAGAGCAAGTGTGCTCGAACCTCGAAACAAACCCTTTGTGTTTGCGATTGCTCACTCTTGCTCTCTTACTCTTTTTGTCTCACTTATATCTTGCATTACTTTATAGTCTTTATCTCTTATATGCATGATATACCTTTGTGCTCATAATTGCTATACTTGCTTGGGATTGTTATTAACACTAGTATTCAACCAAGAGAGCCAACGCGGCACCTCAACCCATTCAAGGGGAATCTAGAGGAGTTTGTCCAGAGCCTCGCAAGGGGATTCGGCAACACTCTTATGTTATACATAAGTGTTCAATTAAAAGAAGTTTAATTTGGTCAACTTAGCTTTAATTCCGCATTATTTGTTCATAAGTGACCATTAGATTAGCCATCACCTATTCACCCCCCCTCTAGGTGATCTTACATTCTCCTCTCCATCTCCACCACCAACACCACCAACTTTTCCACCCTTTTCTCCTCCATCTCCTCCACCATTCCAACAACAACAACAACCATAATACCACCACCACACCACCTTCTTCTTCCTCTCTTTCCACCAAATAACCCATCTTGTCCACCACCTTCTCCACCATTTCCACCACCACCTACATCACCTTAGCCACCACCAACCACACCAAGTTCTTCTCCTCGGCGAGCTCTTCCATCCTAGCCAACTCTTCGCTCTCCGAAACACCATTTCCCAAACTCTATTTTCACCAAATGAACTACACTTGCACTCCAATAATGGTTTGGATGTGGAGCTTTGGCCACCTTTTCGGCCATCTCCGGCCACTTCCGGTCACCTCCGGCCGCCGCCAGCGACCACTGGCCATGGCCGGCTACCACCCTTCCCTTCTCTTCTTTCCTTTCC
Organism: Agave tequilana; assembly: GCA_038442645.1. NCBI lineage: Eukaryota > Viridiplantae > Streptophyta > Magnoliopsida > Asparagales > Asparagaceae > Agave > Agave tequilana. The sequence continues at coordinate 68,156 of JAVJIF010032715.1, forward strand.
TTCTTTCTTTCTTTCCATTCTTTCTTTCTTTTCTTTTTCTTTCTTTTCCTTTCCTTCTTCTTTCCTTCACTGATTTTCTCCCAAAACCTGCGTCCCACTCTCCCTCTTTCCCTGTCTCTCTCTTTCTCTCTGTTGATTGCTAGACGTGGATTTTACCTCCTGCGTCCAAGCAATTCCTTAACGCGGCTTTCGCGTTCTTGTATCGACACGACGCAGAGCCTATGCCCGCGTCTGTGTCCTTCTCGTGTGAATACGACGCGAAGCTCATGCCCGCGCCTGTATTCTTCTCGTGTTAACGCGATGCGGAACCCAGGTCCGCGTCCGCGTTCTCCTCGTGTCCTGACTTGAACGCAGGTTTCGAACCCCGCGTTTGTGGCATTTACGCGACGCGACCCCCATGTCTGCGACGCCCGCGTCTCACTCTCAAACTCGCGTCCCCCTGTACACACTCTCTCTCCCTGTGCTCTCTCTCTCTCTCCATGGACTTCTCTCTCTAGCTCTCACTTTCTCTCTCTTCTCTCTCATTCTCTTCCTCTCTCTTGATTTTCTCCTCTCTCTATCACTTTCCCTTTAAACGCGTTAACGCGTTGATTTCCTTGATTTCGGAGATCGGGGATTTCACTGTATTTTCTAAAGACTTAGGCGAGTGTTCTCGCTTTCCTCTTAGCTTTCCCGCTTCGTCGGATCGACTTGATTGTCTTATGTATTTTTATCTGGAACTAACACTTTCTCTGCAGGTACCCTAACCACTGGGTATAACCTTTGAGTTTTAAAGTCCTTTGGGCTTTCTCTATGCTACGCCTGGTAGGCGGACCTAGCGTCAACACTTTACCGCTTACTCCGCTCGAGTGTAATTACCCCGTGAGCATGGCTTTGAGTAGTAGTATAGCGTTCATACGCTTCTGCGACACGTGTGTCTAGCTACGCTGTGGTAACCACGCCGAGCGTGATAGCATTTAGTATTGTACATTAGTTTCGCTCCAGCTTGCTCAGCTCTGCTTGATTGTGCTCAGCTATTATTTTATCACTTGCCAAGTACATGCTTGATATGTTAACACTTGACATGCTTTTGCTTGATACCTGCCGTCTACATGCTAATACCTGATACCTGTCTATATCACTTGTCAACTGTTGTGTCATCACCTGACACCCGACTTGCTACTTGACAGTTGCTTCTTACTATGACATGACTTATCACTTACCTCTTGACACATTAATATTTGACCTGTGATTATCATATTTACGGGAATACTATACTTGTTATCCTGCATTACACGCAGTGACTTGAATCTTGTACTTGTTATCCTGTATTATATATACAGTGACCTGAATCTATAGTACTTATGTACTCCTGAACTCCTGATCATGTCTTGCACCTGTTATTCCCGTAAATTGATAATTACATAATAAATCATAAGAAAAAGGAACACTTGCATCGGGTCGGGGAAAACTTGCGGCTATCAATATGTTCGTGTTTACAGTGGCACTAGCCATGTTGTGCAACTAAAACTTCCAGTCTGACCTGTGGGCCTCCAGGCGACCGAGGGGAGTGCTGGCTCCCTCCTTCCTGGTACCATCTTGATAAAGGACATTCTATAAGACCCTCCCGTAGGCCTTGCGGCCGGTTCCATACAGCAGCAATGGAACGTCCTGGACTGTGGTCCCAGGCATGTACGGGACCCACTGTAAACATTGTTCGTTGATACCCCCGTTGGTTTCCAATAACAATCTTGCTTTACTCAGATGTGGATATATGTGCGCTGGGACGCTAGTTCACATATCTAGACATCGGGGTAAGACGAGTAATAATAATAATAAAAGATGACAGCTTTGGATCCGTAATATGCTTTGCCATGTTTGCCTGTATCGGGTTTTACTTCAGATTTCCGGTTTATGATTATTATATACTATACCTGCTTACTTCCTGCTTCACCACTCGTGTTCTATTCCATTAGTCTCCTGCTCTTATCTGATCAACTATGAGTCTTCCCTGCTTGATATCATATGTTGTACATCTACTTGCTCCTGCATGCTTGTGCCTACGACACGGTTTTCATGTTTATGATCCAGATTTATCGATACACATGTGCTTATCCATACTCGCCATCTGGCTTTCGCATCACCACTCGCCGGGAGTTTCTGACTCCTCTGGATCCTCATGTCCAGGTTTTGGAGCTTGGAGCGTATGGATTCTCCAGTTGCTGATCAGAGTGGCGCAGCGGTAGCGTGGATCTCCAGCAGACCGTCCAGAGCCTCATCCTTCCAGGCCCCCTGCTCGGCTCTAGAGTTTTCCTGTTATGACTCTGAATCTCCTTTTGTATTGTGCATACTTGTACATCTCTTTGTATTCTCGCAATTGCGCCTATCAGTGATGTAATATTCTTATAATATTTGTCACATCTGGTGATAACTTTGTAATTGTACTCATATGTTGGAATGTATAATGCACCACGTGCTTCTGTACTCTGATTCTTGCCTGTACTGATGCTTAGCGTATATACGTGAGGGTATTTCTGACCTGCGTATATACGTCGCAGTAAGTCTCCGTACCCGCCGGATCGGGGCGTTACAGTCTTGCACACGACGTCGTTACCCATGAGGACAGAGCCTCCATCGAAAGGCTTGTATGTACTGAATTACCCTCTTTTTGGTCACATGTGATATGTGCATCCTCAGTCAAGTAACCAAGCATCTAAGTACTTTCCCCTCCCTGACTGAGCTGTCAGAACATCACATGAATTCTCATTTTTTCTTCAACAACACTGCTTATTTTGACTTTCTACTAATACTAGCCCCCATCAGAATTCTTACCGCCTTATTCTTCAGCATCTTTTTGTATTTCATATAATTTTTTTGATGTACGCTGGTTTCCTGCAGTAGTAGCAAGCATCACTGCGAGAAATATTTGGTTCCTTTTTGGGTCCCCTACTTTTTGATCTCCCTCTGGCCCTTGATAACCAGTCTTGAAGCCTCCTCAATGAAATTTGTTTTCTTCATCAACACGTTATTCTAAAGCATCTATCGGACGTCTTCCAACTCTAAGGTTTTCTTACCTTACATGATGGTGGTCGCCAAGTGGTCATAACTTGATGGAAGAGAAGAAAGTAATAAAAGAGTTTTGTCTTCTTCTTCTTCTAACTTAACCTCCAGAGCCAACAAGTCGCTCACTGTCCTATTGAAAGCATTTAGTATTATAAAATAGGCATACCTTTCTTCATCCGAAAGTTATATAACAACTTCTTCAAGAAGAGCTCAACAAACTCTTCATCATGTAAAGACTTTTCAGCTTATACCAAAGACCAGCAGTTGTCTTCTCGTTCATGACATTGTAGAGGACCTCATCTGATAGGCATAGTATGATTGTCGCCTTTACGCGAAAGTCGATGTCGTTCTGCTCATCATCCTCTTTTTTGATTGCTTCTTCTCAGTACCAAGCAGGACCTTGTGTGTGCCCTCCTTCACGGGCAACGACGTTATTTGCATTTTTCACAACAAGAAGTTAGACTTTCCGTCACTTCGAACTTGGTTGTTGTGATTGTCTTGCTAACCATTATTCTGATATCAATTATTGTGAAACTCTCGACACAGCAAGAGAACACCGAAATGGCTCGGGAACAAAAGCGTAGAAGCGATATACCACTAGCAAGAAATAAAGACTAATCACCAAAAAATACAAGAACACCAGATTTAACATGGTACGACAACAGTGAAGGGGAGAAATTTTATTGAAAAAATAAAGAAGAAAATAATAAGAGTTATAAAAATCTCTCTCACAATTCTCAATGGTGAGAACTTGATCTTTTCTTGATTTAAACTCAACTTGCCTTCAAGGACCACCCCCAGGGGTTTATATAGACTCTTATAATCATCCTAATTTAACACAATCCATCAATACGAACATCACTGCTTCAGAGAGAAAGGAAACCCGAATTCAACTCAAATTAGAATCAGAAGCCGTAAAGAAAACTATCAAAACCGCCGATTAGTCGACTACTCTAACCAGTAAGTCGACTAAGCTGCTCATTAGTTGACTAATAATAAGTACAAGTTGACTAACTAAGATCCATCACTCTCTATTGCAATCCAATCGACTATACTGCAAGGCATAAATCGTCTAACATGTATCATAAGTCAACTATACTGGGTATGAGTTGACTTCTCATGCGCTTAACTCCTCGTGCATGTCTGTTCTCGATCTCTAAAGTTTGTAACTCCTCTACATTAGCCTGATTCTTCTCCAATGAATATGAGGCACCTAAAACGCTGATATATTTCATTGAAGATGTTTGTTTGAATTGATGTCCAAACAATGTTAATTATTACCTATTTCTTGGTACATTGGTTTATACGAGACATCTAGCTTCGCATGGAAGCTTAAGAGGCAATTATGCCTTAGGAACTCAAAAGGGGTAAAACCCTTTATTTAGCTTCGCGCGCGCACACACACCACCCAAAAAAAACACACGCTTTTTCTTGAAAACGTGAAACGTTCTTTTCTGAAGTATGGACAACTCAATATGATGTCGAGAGTCTGTCAAGGCTAGCCAATGTGTTGCTATTATACATTCAGGTAAAAAAAAAAAGCCAAGGAGACCGAAGATATTATCTATGGAGTAGGTACGACCATTTAAGCCTCGGCCTTGTATCCAATCTCAACTGACTTTGTGCCCATGGAGTTCTTTGGCCAGATTACTCACACACACTGTTCTTTCAAAAATGTTGGCTGCTCACTGTACATCTTGGAAGCTCTCTCTGAGGCCAAGCCGAGCTGACTCGCATCAATATGTCCAATAGAGAGGATTTGCAAGGAAAAGAAACATGCGCGTATGTTTTTCCTGATCTCCTCACAGAGGAGAAGATAGTACCACAATATAGAAATTGAAGAAGATAAAAAGTTTTCAAAAGTTTCTCATGTGATTAAAAACCGCGTGACTGAAAAAATAAAATTTTAATAGAAGTTAACTTTTACCTGGGAGTAAAATGGACTGTTTCTCTTTCTCTTAACGTTGTGTATAGTACAGTTCTCTCCGTTGATGGCATCTATTTGTTGGTGTTTTGACTTTTAATCCTCACTTAATGACATCTATTTTGTGCTCTCCGTTTGGTGCTCCATAAGACAACAAGATTGAAATTAGAATATACAGAGAAACAATACGAACGAGCAGAAAATGGTGGGCTGTAGGCCCCGCCTCTAACTATTATCCTCCGGGGAGACCACAACAATAATGCACCAGAACGGGTGGAAAATGGGTCGCATTCGGGTGGGGTTCTAAAAAATCCATTTAAGAATAGAGTATTGAAAAGTATAAAATATTGAAATATTAAGATTGAAAAACATTGGCATCAAGACCGCATAGCGCAGTGGATTAGCGCGTCTGACTTCGGATCAGAAGGTCGTGGGTTCGACTCCCACTGTGGTCGTAAAATAAATATCATATTAATCACATAAGGACAATTTTTTAACGGATCCCACATTTTGTTTTTTTTTTTTTGAGGAAATAAGAGATCCCACCTTAAAAACTAGGCGACTGTTTTGTTTAAAGAAATTTTTTTTTTTTCATAAAACAGCAGTTCCTAATATGCTAATTAGATAGAATATTAGCCGTGTCCTTACAGTCTTGTCAAGTTTACTCAAGGAGTAATCCATATGAAATTTTCTTTTGCACATCGCGGGCCGTCCGGTGAGCCGTTGGACGGGGTGGGCCCCACCGGGTGGACCGGGGCCCACCCCATCCAACGGCTCACGGACCGCGGTGAGCAGAAAAAACCTCTATCCACATGAGTTTTATAATAAAATCTTTGCTAATCATGTACTCTTTAACCATCAATATTTAAATATTAAAATGTGTAGGAACAATTAAGTTAATAACTAAAGTCAATTACAAATATATTCTACTTATAAAACAACTCAAAATTCTCTATTGCTCCATTTTACTATATCTAGGTTTTCAAGCCAAACTAAGTCATAACACACATCATGACTTCTCTCACAAGTACATCATATGCTCCAACTAAAAGTTCTTGAAACGAGTCTTCTTACAGCCACAAATGAGTTTCTACAAGTGCTTCATCCTTTCCGCTGCATCTAGAGAAATACTTAAGACACACTACGCTAAAAACAATATGAAATGTATAGAATGTGAGCTTATACGCTCATAATAAGTGTGAGAAATGCCAAGAGTTTATGTTTTAAAATTCATAAAATAATATATGTTAGCATCTATATTTGATTCTTATAGATTGAAAGCGAGAAAATATTTAAAAGTGAATGCTACATGTAATATCTTTCCAAATTATTTTTGAAAAACACAGATTTGGCTTGTTCCGTGTTTACTAGGCTGTAATATCACTAAATAACAACAATAATAAATAAAGAAAATCAATTTCTTTTAACGATAAAAATATCTTCATCTTGAACTTGATACGAAATTTCATTTTGAACTTATTAAAAGAAGGACCTAATTTCCAAGACAAATCATCATTTCGTAGGATTCTGTCAAGCTAAAGGAGAACTAACCTATACAATAATACTCACGACTTCTGTCCTGTGTAATGTACAGCAAATTATGCTTTATTTTCTAAATCAATAGCTATCTTTGTCAAGTGAAAAAGATAGTATTTTTCATGTCTTAGCTTAATCACGATATATACAATTTTGAATTATGTAGATATTTCGCTGAAGAATTTTGTCCATGTTGTAAAGCTATTTCTATGCAAAAAAAAAAAAACATTCACACTTTTTCTAACAATTCCCCATCACCCAATACCCAAAAAAGGGTAGTCTACAATCTACATTAATATTGCAAATCCAAAAGCAATTACTGAAAAATCTCCTAAAGGATTCAAATTCCATAACTTTTCCCTGTATTATTTTCGAGATAGAGATGGGAAGAAGAGGAGGGGTGCACATTTATGATCATCACATGCATGCATTCAATGCCCCCTCCCCATTTAAACACCCCCCTCTCCCAACAAAACCTAATGACAACAGTTGCAGGATCCACAGAAACAACTGAGGAAATTGTGCTCTCTTTCTCTCTTCAATCCAAGAAAAGAAAAGGATAAAAAAGGATCTTTCATCAAATTAACAGAGAGAGATGAGGGGTTGGGATGAATTAGGTGTGGCTGACACCATCTATAAAGAAGAAGATAAAGAAGGAGAAGGAGAAGATAAGGAGTCCAAGTCTTTGTCTCTCACTCCTTCAATCACTTCAAGCCCAGTCTCTCACTGATCTTCTTCACTTCTGTCACCACCACCTTCTCTTCATTCAAGAGTTGAAGAATGGTGTGTGTATTATTTCCTCATCTTCTCTTTTTTCCCCCTTTAAATTTCTATCCTTTGTGTGTTTGTGTTTGTGATCTTGGTTTGATCTAATATGCTTTTATTTTTCCCCCGAAGGTCGGAGGTGAGCGGTTGCAAGACTGTGTGGCCAGATGATCCATGCTTCAATCTTCACAAGGTGAGATTCATACTTCGATTATGTTTCTTGTTTTATTTATAGTTCTAATTACCCTATTTGCTTCTTTGGTTTATTTGCATCCAGAGAAGAAGAAAAATAAAAATAAAAAAAGATTTAATTCCAATTTTTTTTGAGTGAAATTAGCAACTTTTTTTTTTTTTTTTTTGTCAGCATGTTTCTATAAATTCTACATTTTAAAGTACATAGCAAAGCTATCTACTTGGCTTCATGCTCTTGCTTTCTAATCTACATGCTTTTTTCTATTTATCTAATAAATATTTTGCAATGATGAAATTTTTTTTGTAATGAGCAAGAGATTGAAGTTTTAAATCTCGCTTGCATCAAACTTCAGCCTGTATTTTAAAAAAAAAATTTGCAGAAAAGAAAAACATAATCGTAATGATTTTTTATTAAACAGCCACTCGGATATCCTACTTCTCTGATTTCATCCATCAACAATAAATCCTATTAATACTGATTAGGGTGAAAAAACAAAAATTAAAGTTTTATATATCCCATTTTTTCTTACCATTAGTTATAAATCGAGCGGTTACTAACAATGTGGCCCCATTAACGTTATAAAAGATCCCGACAAACATCCCACCTCGGTGGGCTCGGTTGCATTCCCCCGCAATAAATAATTTCAAGGGCATTTATTTCACACTCCTCATATTTTTTTTAAACGTTTTTTAAATAAACAAATAAAACTAATCTTATTTATTTTAATTAATTAATTAATTTACACAGGAGCCCCTTATTTTTGGGTACTTTGCGGAATCGATGCGCACGTGGTTCCCGCATGATCATGACCTGCTGCCTGTATCAGATCGTGGACTGTTACCTCGAGGTTAGGCTGTGCTCATATTCTTGATAAATTACATTAATGCTATTTTTTGAAATTTATGAAGTTTTTTAATTATTGCGGGATGAAATGTGAATTTATGACATTATTTGATTGCCTAGCACTTTGTTTCTTGAGCCCTTTGGAAATTAAAACGAAATAATTGGGTGAAAATTATTACAATAGTTACTGTAATTTGTACTGCTTGCATTAGTTAACTGAAGTGGGACCAAGAATGAAAAAAAAAAAATTAATTCGTCAAAAATTATGTGCAGAGCCGAGCTTGTGATTTCAATTGTCACCACCTGGAATTGAATTTTATAGTACCAAAATATTAAATAAGTGGGATTGATCAGCAAATTAATCTGGCTTTTTAGACCTTATGATATTTTGTTCCAAATAAACATTAGAATTGGATGGAATATCATCCCATAATAATCATTCTCTTTCACAAGCATAGAAAAAAGAATTCTTTTTATTTTGTTCACAAATTAAACAAAATTTCAGACATGGAAATCTCAGAACACCCATGTGTTGTGATGAGTTCAATTCATTAAACTTTTCAAAATCAATTTTAATTTTCCAAACTTTCTCAGATTACTGGTTGCAGCGAGTCAAAGATGAGACTGCCTTTGTGATATCTTACTATTCTCATGTGCCTCCAATCATGACAATAATGAGACAAACCCCTTTAAATTCTTCTTCTTCTAATGTAATTTATTATGATTTTAGTTTCTATTGAACGAGCTACATTTGCAAAATTTCTAATTTTATGATGATTCTATGCGTTCAGGTTTACCTCAAACAACAAGACACGTCGACATATAGAAAAATTAAAAAAAAAGATATAAATAGATATATATTTATGTTGTGTTTATATTATACCTAACAGCACTACACGACTTCATAATAGAAATGTCTACTTGTCTATCAAAAGGAATCACAAGGTGGCTCTAAGCGAGGGTGAGAAGAGCAAGGTGTGCCACGCCATCAACCGCGCCAGCCTCTCCCACCATCACCTCCTCCACTTGGTCCAGACCCGTGCCTCCCCCTCCGCTTCATCATCCAGGCCATGCTCCTCAACTAGCTTCACACCCGCCACACCTTTCTCCACCTCTCCTCCTCCTCCTAGTATAGCCAATCATCTCCCCCCATAGCCGCCAACCTCACCCTTAACACCACCCTCTAGCATGACGTCGCCATTTCCCAGTCCTCCCACTTCCTGGTGTCAATGCAGGCCACCTTGTTCTGCATCAAGAGCCTTGAGCGAGACCTTGAGGGAATGAGGAGGCTGCTGAGGTTGTCTGAGGGGAAGCGGGTGATTGCCAAAAAGAATATAGAGAATATGGAAAGTATTATTTGATGTAAGGTGGTCCTTAACTCTTTGCAATTTAACTGTGTAGTAAGGGCTATACGGGTCGAACCTCAGGAGAGATGCGATGAAAGCTTTATAGTATTTTTGTTTCCTTACACTTTTCTTCTTATGTTTGAAGAATTTAAAGAAAGAAATTAGGTTGAAAAAGTTTGGTTTTGATATCAATGTAGAGAAGAATCACAAACTGCTAATAATCTGCCATCATAAACAAATAATATCAACCAGAGATTACCTTCACGCTAAACTCAAAACATGATAATCTACCCTAGGATCCAAGTAAATCACATAAGACAAATAATAAGATTCTAATTGAAATAGTACTAGTTAAAATTTATCATTAAAATATCAAAACAATTGTCCAGCATAGATTAAGAAAAATAGTTAGAGAGAACTAACAAATAGTTAACCTAATTATTATCATCATTTGCCTTCAAGATAAACTTAGAATTTAAGCATGCATAGAATTTAATTGGGCTCTCTATTTAATACTATAGGTTCATGGAGCCAATATTAGCAAGTCATGAAAGAAGATTTAGTTACTCATAGTGTAATCTAAACTAAGCATATTATATGGTGAAGATTGCATGAAAATAAAGAATAAATAACAAAGCAAATAAATAACATGGGAGATAGTACAAAAGCTCCTTGCATTGATCTGTCATCTCAAATACAATGGCTTCTTCTTCTTCTTTTAAATTTTTCTCTTGCTTCTAAAACTTATTTCTTTCCAAATTTGGAAAGAAATAGGGAACTTAAGAAAATCTAGATTTAGATCTTCTAATCTCTCCCCTCTCTCTGGCTATACCTCTCTATTTATAGGAAAAATAGAAGGTAGAGTCCCAGTTGAACACACACACCAAA